>APFE031393356.1:131195-185120 GCA_000404065.3 Pinus taeda | reverse complement strand
TATGGTTCAATGATCAATCTATGTTTTTTTATGTTTTTTATGTCTAATTCATCATTCTACATGTTTTTGTTGACATATGTATCAAAAATTAAAAAATATATATATTTTTAAAAAATCGCTCCCAGATTCACTCCCAAACCGGGAGCTTCTGAAAATGGTCGCTCCCGCTCCCGCTCCCAAGTAACATAGGCTGCACCTTCTTTTCCAGCATCTTGGCTATCAGTACAGGGCATTCTTCTATCGTATGGTCAAACTGAGTGCAGTACTGACATGACGGACGCGTCTGGTTCTGACACTCCCGCACGTAGTACCCTGGTGTCCCGCAATTATAGCAAATAACCTGTCCACGACCTCTACCAGGTCCTCCTCCTTGGCCTCATCTGTGCCCCTGATATCCTCTGCGCGCTCCCCCAACGCCTTGATCTAGAGGCCGAGTTTTTGCTTGCATTCGATAGATAGGTGTTCTTTCCATCATCAATTCGTAGCTACGATAGTGACACTCATCGTGGCCCACCGATTTGTAGAAATCGCAGAACAATTTTTGTGGTGTCTACACAAACTTTTGTAGCAAATGGCAATTTTCTGTTACACGTTTTTCGGCCACCTGACAAATAACGCACTATAGTGCGGGTCCCGCGCTTGGTCCTACTAGAGCTTCCTGCCTCAGGGGCATTGGTCCCTCCCTGTGATATAATTTGCAAAAACAGGGAAATGATCTTTATCATGCCCCTGGCTCTTACACTTGAGGCACCAAACTTCCTCGTGCACCTCCAACCTAGCCTCTTTTTCTTTTTTCAAGCTCCGCAATTCCAAGCAGAGGTTCTGCAACTGCGAGTGAATTTGTTGAACTCCCAAAGACGCATCCTGAATAAGCATATCATGCAATATGATCGCGATTTCCAGGGCTTCCGCCTAAGTTACTATATTTTGTCGTGATAAAGCGATCCTCAGGTGGGGCAGGAGCGAGGCTATAAACCACTTGCGGTGCTAACTATCTATGAGGTACATATTAGCTTCGCGGATCACACACTTCAATCTTTGATCTAACTCCCAGGGCATTTCACCAGCCTTCATCATGATTTCCTTGAATCCAACCACTGATTGCGAGTCAGACTTAGGCTTACTGAATTCCTTCTTCAAAGCAGCCTTAGTGTCTGCTAATGATGCCAAAGGATTATCAATGCAATACTTGACGTACCATGTCAGCGCGCAGTCCTGCAACGCAGTAACCAACTGCACCTTCTTCATATTATTATCAGTAACTTTTTGCACTGTCCACACAGCGTCCACAACAAACCAAAATTGGTCCACATCCTCACTCCCTATACCCTTGAAAACTGGTAACTTCATCGTATTCGACATGTTGAACAACGATGGTGGTGGTGTCGGTGTGGGCGAAGTTGTGTGTTGTGGAGGTGGAGTGGATGGATGATGAGTTCGCGGAAAACCCTGTCTTATCAGTTGTACAACACTCCGCGATGAAGCCTGTACCGTTCCTTCGTCGTCGCTCGAAGAAGGTCCAATCAATGGGCTATATTCAGGACCTTTTTGCCCTCGATCTCTGAAAAGCTTTCCACTTTGCGTAGCTCCAAACATCAAGGCAATGGCATAACCCGTTTTTCACATAACAACATCTTAATTCAGGTATTCAAAGATCTTAGATCCTTACCTCATGGTCCTTTGAAGAAGCGTCGCTCTGCTTAGTTGTAGCTAACTGAGGTATAAACCGTGAATTCTATCACAAATCCCCTAAGTCGTTCGAGCCAGTGGTCAACAGAGCGTGCAATCTTATCTTCAGAAGCTTCCAACCTCCGCACTAGTTTTGGAGTCCACACTATTAGACCGTCAAGTCTCCACCTTCCCTGGTCGTCTGCCAGTTTAGTTATCCACTCATATAAATCGATCAGGAAGGTGCAGAAGAAAATTGTGTGTATTTCTGTGTACAAATATCTGTCCAACCACTGTTCTTTTGACAGGCACGAATTCTTGTTTTCCAGTGCCGCAAATTCGTGGATCTTCCTATCTAACCACTTCTTAATTTCCTTTTTGGTCGAATTCAAGTGATGCGACATCACACATCTCTTTATGCAGATTCTGGTCCCGGCAATGGAATCATTTGTTGGCTTAGTGGATCCTGACCCAGGTTCAAAGTTAGTTGTGCCAAACAAAACACTACACTATCGGCCCTTTCGGCATCAACTTGCATAGCGCAGACTGAAGTCTCACCCGAAGCAGTATGGGAGGATGTTGGAACCAAGTTTCCGCATCCAGAGATCAGTGTGATGTCCTTTTTATGTCCTAGATCTGCCTTCGTGCAGATCTCTAAGCCCTTAGGACTTGGCATTGTAGTTTCTTTCAAATGGCCTCTAGACCTACGTGAAGGTCTATGATCGGCTTCTATGGACCCTTAACAGATAGGTTATCTAATTACGTGCATCATAGACTAGCATTAGATCGAAATCCACACAGATTTGCTCAAGTGCTTAATAAACTTAAAGTATTATAACCTTCGCGTAAATACTTAACATGCATTGCGTTCTATTCATAAGACTTATCCACTAGATTCGCACATAAATACATCATTATTTCATAAAGACATTATTTCATCACAACACATATCGCAACATAAACAGCAGAAGGAAACAGATAAAACATATGAATTTCTCCAATAGTCTTCTTTATTGATCTTCAGTACAATGTTATAGACTCAAAACTTCCCTGTGCACTCAGCTGCAGGGGTCTGCACACTCAGCTGCATACACTACTCTAAGCCTCTGCACACTCAACTGCAAAGCCTTTTCCTCCTCTAAGACTTACTTCTCTGTACTAACTCCCTAGGACTCCATTCGTCGTACCCATAAACAAACAATATATAGCTGCCTTAGACTCTCTAAGACACCTATTTATACAATCCTATAGTCCGTGACCAAGAGTAGATCTCCAAACAGACAATCTTTTACATAAACGAGGGTAAAAATCCTTTTTGACTCCTATCTACGTACGTGCTCTGCATCCACAATTCGCGGAGACTTTACATCTTTTTGTCAAAATTTACATCAAAACTTGGTTTTTTAACCCAGAACTAACCCAGGGGACCCCATCCCATCACCTACTGAAGAGCGACCCACATTCCTTCCCAATCCGGCAATCTCTCTCTGCCCAAGATACTTTGGACAAGCACTTGCCATTCTTTTAAGACTAAGTTCAGGGCCAGCCTCACCATCTCAGTAGGCTGAGGTGTTGACCCCACAGCTGCCAACAAGTCTCGGATCTCTTGAAGCTACGTAAGGAACGGATCAATGCGTTCCCCCTTCTGCATCTGCATGGATCTCATCTTCTGTTCCAAGTACATCTTCCACTGCTCGAAAGATCCCTGATATAGCGTCGACAAGGCATCCCACATCTCCTTGGCAGTGTTTCTGACAACAATGTGGCAGAGTATATGTTAAAATTGGCAACTAAAGCCAAACTCCATGCGGATCACCTTATTTATGGCTTATGGTATTTTTTCTAGATTCCTCTCATCGAGAGGTGTAGGATTGATCTAAAGATCATCCGATTCCGATAAGTATTTATGGAGATATGAATTTATTTTGATTATGGACAAATTGTCAAGGTCGGCCAACAAACTTATGTAGGCTCAGAAGCCCAACAGTCACGTCTATTCACCCTCAATGTTTGCATATAAATACAAGGAGCCTCCTCCTCATTTGAACAACTCATTCACTCATCTTCTCTCTCTCTCCCCTACGCATAAAAGGAGCCTCTCTCTCTCACACGTGTGGCTGAAAGGAAGACGTCCTAGGGCAAGGAAGATGCAAAAAGAAGGATGCTAGGGCAACAGGTCATCTCTTTGACCAGCGTTGACCATCCAGAAGTGCGGATTGGGTGTGGTTGCCTCTCCTAAGCATGCCGCAATTTTTGGCACGAAAACCGAGGTGATCTGACCTCTGGTTTGACTGATGTTGACTGCCCTAGTTTAGGGCTACAAGTTGACTTCAGAAATCTGCAAATTGACTGTACTTTTGGGGCTGTTCAAGGGTTGTTTCTTCAAGTTGTTCGAGGACAAGTTGACCGGAAATTGACCAAGCATTTTAGAGGTCAATTTCAACTAGTTTGACCAAGTTTGACTTTGCTGATCTAGGGTTTGTTGCTGCTGATATAAAATTACAGAATTCAGATTTTGAACTATTTCTCTCTACTGAACTATTGAAGATAAAAGAAGATTTGATCAAAGGGTTTCCCCGCATTGGGGTTTGTCCATGGCTAGCTGCCACATCTTGTGTCTCTTGTCTTCGCTTGTTTTCTGTTGATCATTTAATGTTCTATCTACACTTTACTTAATGTATATGTGATTGCTAATCTATGGGTAATAAGAAGAAAAATAAGTAAACTTCTCTAAGCATAGAACATACCATAATTTAACATGGTATCAGAGCTAAGGTGAAGACAAAGCCCAAGCAAGAGCAAGAGCAAGAGCAATCACCGAAGAGAAGGTTGGCAAGGCTATCTTAAAGAAATCATGGGGTCCTCAACACACTTCCCTATTGAAGACAAACTCCATGAGAAGTCTAACTATCACGGATGGAAGATGTCTCTCGATCTAACATTAGAAGAACAGGAAGTGTTGGACCATGTGAGAGGCGGAATTGTTGAGCCTCCATCAAATGCATCCACCGCTGCTAGAAACAAATGGACCAAGGGAGAAGTCAAAGCAAGGAATATCATCCGGGACTCTATCGACAAGCACTTGGTGGCCTATGTTTCCGAGCTGAACACCTCCAAGGAAATTTACGATACACAGGTGAGTTTATTTAAATTTAATGACGCAAATCAAGTTTTTTCTTAGAAATAAACTGAAGGAAATTAAGAAGGGCAGAGATGAGAGTACGCAAGCATATTTCTTAAGGATTACCGAGATCAAGAATGGTCTCCTATCTATTGGGGAAGTAATTCCTGACAAGGAAATGACACTCAACTCTTGGAGGACTACCATCTGAATGGTATATATTCAGGACTACTCTTCTCAACAATAACGTAATTCCTGGATTTGAGGAATTAATGGCCAGATGCATTCAAGAAGAAACGAGGATGGAAGAGCAAGAAATGCCCATACTCAAAGGTCATCCCTCTGCCTTTTTTCTCATACTAAAAGAAGAAAGAATTCCGGGGCTAAATTCAAAGGAAAGGTTGGACCAAAGGGTGGAAGAGAAGGACAATGTTACAATTACAATAAAATGGGTCACTATGCAAGGGAGTGCCCTAATAAGAGGGACTCACACAGGGACGATGAACAAAATCCCTCTCAAGGCAACCAAAGGAATGGCAGGTCAAATGGCAGAGGTAAAAGAAGTGTCGAAAATCAAGGAAGTGGACAACCATTCAAGAAGGCAAGAAATTCCAGGTATGAATCTAACACTGTTAACAATAAGCAAGATGAATATCATCTACCAGCCGCTCTATCTACTACTGCTCCCCCGGACTCGCTGGGAAATTGGCTTATTGATAGTGGTGCCTCAAGGCACTTCACTGGTTACAAAGAAGCTCTCTATAATCTGATAGAGAAGGAAACCAATCTGGAAATTGTTCTTGGAGATAATTCAGAATATCCCATGAAAGACGTAGCAAATGTCACTCTTCAATTGAATCAGGGTAATACCATCCACTTACAAGATGTATTATATGTACCTGATCTCAAAAAGATCCTAGTGTCCATTTCGGCAATGGAAGACAAAGGCTACAAGGTGGCCTTCAGCGATGGCAAGGTACATGTATGGAAAAAGAACTTTAAAGATGCTTTTACTCTTGGGTTTCGAGTTGATTCATTATATCAGGTCGGAGGTAGTCCGTTGGGTGTCATGTCTTGTGACACATCTCTTCAGTCAAAACTAAGGCATCGGAGGTTTGCTCACCTTCATTATAAAGCTCTACTAGATGTAAGAAAAATGGTGACTGGGATGCCCGAGTTCAGATTAGAGCAAGAAGGTGTATGTCCAAGATGTGCCGAAGGAAAGCTCAAAAGGGGACCATTCCCCTCAAGCCAAAGCAAGACCTCCAATATATTGCAGTTGGTTCACTCAGACATATGTGATATGATGCCTGTGAACTCCTTGGGAGGATATTTATATTACCTCACTTTTACAGATGATTATTCTCGCAAGACTTGGATATACTTCTTAAAAAGAAGGATGAAGTGTTCTCCTGGTTTTGGCACTTCAAAGCCTTGATCGAGAATCAAACAGAAAAGAAGATAAAGACCTTAAGGACTGATAATGGGACTGAATATGAATCCAATGAGTTTCATGACTTTTGCAAAGAGGTTGGCATTAAGAGGCAGACTACTAC
Organism: Pinus taeda; assembly: GCA_000404065.3. Taxonomy (NCBI): domain Eukaryota; kingdom Viridiplantae; phylum Streptophyta; class Pinopsida; order Pinales; family Pinaceae; genus Pinus; species Pinus taeda. The sequence continues at coordinate 178,775 of APFE031393356.1, read as the reverse complement.
ACCATATACTCCTGAGCAGAATGGTGTGGCGGAAAGGAAGAACCGTACAATTGTGGAAGTTGTCCGTGCTATGCTCCATGATCAAAGACTTCCGAAGTTTCTATCGGTCGAAGCTACACATACCGCCATATATGTACAAAACCGATGCCCTCATCAAGCATTGGGTTCCAAGACTCCCGAAGAAATGTTCACCGGTAAAAACCTGATGTATCTCATTTTAGAATTTTTGGAAGCCCTGTATATTTTCTTGTGCCTAAAGAGAAAAGGAATAAATTGGGTGCATCTAGAAAGAAAGGAATCTTTGTGGGCTATAGCGAAAATACTAAGGGCTATAGAATCTATGTAGTTGGTCAAAGGGAAGTCGAGATTAGTCATGATGTCACCTTTGACGAAGATATGGCTCTTAGCAAAGTAGACAATCTTCCTACTTTAAGGGGATCTAAAGAAGCTGACACTGGGGAACCGAAGGAAAAGGAAGATGAGACGATGACCAATGTGGAAGAACCTATGGATCCTATTGATCCTCCTCTGCAAGAGCCTTCCTCTTCTAGGAAGAGGCCTTCATGGCTTAGGGGGACACTTGATGATGTTGAAGGACACATTGCACCCCGAGGAACCTTTCGTGAAAGTAAGAAGCCAAACAGGTATCCAATGTACCTGACCATCATGAGCACAATCATCCAAAATGAGCCTTCGTCATTCACAGATGCCGTCAAGCATCAAGTATGGAAGGATGTTATGACTGAGGAATATGAGTCCATTATGAAAAACGATGTTTCGAATGTGATCCCCAGACCCCAAGACAAAGTAGTTGTAACTTCAAAATGTCTTTACAAGATAAAGCATGCAGTTGATGGAAGTGCAAAAAAGTATAAGGCTAGTTTTGTCGCTCGTGGCTTCTCCCAAAAGGAAGGTATAGACTATGACGAGATATTTGCACCTGTTGCCCGATATACCACCATCCGCTCGATCATAGCCCTTGCTACTTCGCAAGGATGGAACCTACATCAAATGGATGTCAAGACTGCGTTCTTACATGGTTCGATCAAAGAGGAGGTCTATGTGGAGCAACCCGAAGGATCTGGGATTTACGATCAAGAATCTCATGTGTGCAGGTTGAAGAAGGCCCTCTATGGGCTAAAGCAAGCACACCAAGCATGGTATGAGTGGATCGATAGCTACTTGATGAAGTTGGGATTCACTAGGAGTGAAGCCGACCCTAACCTTTACTTTAAGGTTATAGATGACAAGCCTCTCATACCGGTGCTATATGTTGGCAACCTCTTTCTAACAGGTGCAAACCCTCTCATTCACGAATGTAAGAGGGAGCTGGCTTCTGAGTTCGAGATGAAAGACCTAGGACTTATGCATTATTTCCTAGGACTGGAAGTTTGGCAGAAACTAGGGAAGATTTTCCTATCTCAAGGAAAATATGTGGTGAAGATATTGGAGAGATTTGGCATGGTGGACTGCAAGCCCGTAACTACCCTGATGGAGCTTGACTTCAAGAAGTTAAGCGGTAGTGATGTCGGACCTGTTTTACGAAATGCTACTGAGTATCGTCAACTCGTCGGAGCATTAATGTTCTTGGTGAACTCTCGTCCGGATATATGCTTTGTAGTCAACACATTAAGTCAACATATGGTTGAGCCTCACCGCTCACATTGGATTGGTGCCAAGAATCTGTTGAGACAGCTTCGTGGCACAATCACTCATGGGTTGAGATACACAGCCGAAGATGTGAGACTACTTGGGTATACTGATGCTGATTGGGCAGGTAGTGTGGTGGACTGAAAGAGCACTTCCGGGTGTTGTTTCTCTTTGGGACCTGTCTCGATATCCTGGATGAGCAGGAAGCAAAAGTCGGTGGCTTTGAGCACCGCCGAGGCAGAGTACATTGCTGCTAGCATGGCCTCCTATGAGGCAATCTGGTTGCGAAAGCTCTTTAGTGAGTTGTTTGGATTTACATTGGATACCACTGTGATCCTGTGTGACAACTAGAGCGGGATCTGTTTATCAGAGAATCCTGTATTTCATGACCGCTCCAAGCATATCGATATCAGATACCACTATATTCGAGATATGGTGTAGCGAGGAGCAATAAGGCTCCAACATATCAGTACAAATGAACAAGTCGCCGACATTTTGACAAAGCCCCTAGGAAAGGTCAAATTCCTGAGTTTTCGAGAACGACTTCGTGTCGTTCAAAGACCCTCTTATGAGGTTCGAGTATGATGTATTGAGCTCTGGGAGTTCTAGGGGGGCATGGGGTACTTCTTGGAGCAAGATGTGACCACAGGGCGACTCAACATCCCCTGGTGGTGCACTATGTACAAGGTAAAGGTTCAACCTTTACCTGTGACACCCTGTAGCGACTGTGGAACAGGATGATTAGTTCTCCTGTGGGCCAAGATGATTCGTTCTCCGTGGCGACTATGAAACAGGATGATTAGTTCTCCTATAGGCCAGGATGATTAGTTCTCCGTGGCATCCACTGGACAGGATGATTCGTTCTCTTGTGGACAGGATGATTAGTTCTCCTGTCGAGGCATCCTACCCATGCAGTATGGGACTCATGGGAAGTACCTCTCATCTGATCAATGAGCAGGGAAATGAGGATAGGGACCATAGTAGTACTATCGATGGACACATCGCTGTATCTGGGATCAATGATACTGGTCTGGGATCAGTGAGAGTGGTTCACACTCTGAGACTGACTTCAGGTCAGTGGAGGATGGTATGATACATCCTCGATCATTCCTTCTTCATAGTTCGAGCAGAGCAAAGTCGAGCAAAGCAGAGCAGAGTGGGGTCAAGTTGTACTGGAGAGTGCATTTTATGGATGGATAGCAGCGACGGTCTAACAGATTACAAATGAAGTTCTCCTTAGTTGAGAGGGAGTGTTAAAATTGGCAACTAGGGCCAAACTCCATGTGGATCACCTTATTTATGGCTTTTGATATTTTTCCTAGGTTCCTCTCATCGATAAGTGTAGGATTGATCTAAAAATCATCTGATTCCAATAAGTATTTATGGAGATACAAATTTATTTTGATTGTGGACAAATTGTCAAGGTCGGCCAGCAAACCTATGTAGGCTCAGAAGCCCAACAGTCACGTCTATTCACCTTCAACGTTTGCATATAAATACAAGGAGCCTCCTCATTTAGACAATTCATTCACTCATCTCCTCTCTCTCTCTCACACGTGTGGCTGAAAGGAAGACATCTTAGGGCAAGGAAAACGCAGAAAGAAGGATGCTAGGGCAGCAGGTCATCTCTTTGACCAGCGTTAACCAAGCGTTGACCATCCAGAAGTGTGGATTGGGTGTGGTTGCCTCTCCTAGGCAGGCCGCAATTTTTGGCATGAAAACCGAGGTGATCTGACCTTTGGTTTGACCGGTGTTGGCTGCCCTTGTTTAGGGCTGCAAGTTGACTTCAGAAATTTTCAAATTGACTGTATTTTTGGGGTTGTTCAAGGGCTGTTTCTTCAAGCTGTTCGAAAACAAGTTGACTGGAAATTGACCAAGCATTTTAGAGGTCAATTTCAAATAGTTTGACCAAGTTTGACTTTGCTGATCTAGGGTTTGTTGCTGCTGATATAAAATTACAGAATTCAGATTTTGTACTATTTCTCTCTGCTGAACTTTTGAAGATAAAAGAAGATTTGATCAAAGGGTTTCCCCGCATTGGGGTTTGTCCCTGGCTAGCCGCCACATCTTGTGTCTCTTGTCTTGGCTTGTTTTCTGTTGATCATTTAATGTTCTATCTGCACTTTACTTAATGTATATGTGATTGCTAATTTGTGGATAATAAAAAGGAAAACAAGTAAACTGCTCTAAGCATAGAACATACCATAATTTAACAATATCATTATGCAATTTCATGCAAAATGGTTTACAGTCAAGAAAATCTATAAAGGACACCCACAAGACCATGACAATGAGTATCAATATTAATCACGATCCACTTATCAATGATTCTAATTTTAATTCCAAACAAGAGAAGGATCAGATGGATAATGTCTCATTTTTTCATGTATTTGATGGTCATGGTGGCCACAAAGCTATAGATTTTGCTACTGAAAATATTGGTCACAATATTGTGGATGCTCTACTCCAAGCAATGACAAATCAAGTAAAATTAGTTGGAGACTCAAACATTGAATTTACTAATAAAAGTAATCTTCTTAATAATAAGAATCTTGGAGAGGCAATTAAAGTTGGGTAATTGAGAACAAATAAAAAGTCTTTAAAGCAAGGTGTTCCTAGTGGTACTAATTGTGTAATTGCTCTCATTATTATGGCAACTTAGTGGTTTCCAATGCTGGAGATCAAGACATTTGTAAAGTTGAAGCCCTTACATTTGATCATAAAATTGGAAGGAATGGCAAGCAAGAATGCATAGAGAAATTGGGTGGATTTATGTTGAATCGCAAAGGAGATATACAAATCGGAACATTCAAAGTGTCTAGGGAAATAGGTGATGTTGTTGTCATCAAAGATAAGCAAAGATTAATAGTTGGACCAAAAGCTATCATTGCCACCAAACAGAAGAAATTACACTCCAGGGTAACTAAGCAAAATCTCATTAAATGGAAGAACCTATCAAAAGAGGATGCCCACCAAGAAACAGAGAGTTTTTGTCAACAACATCCTTTGTTACCCTTGCTTTGAGGACAAAGCATCTCTATGGAGGGAGGTAATGTTATATACATAATAATAATACGTAAAGTTGAAATGGATTTCATTAAATAGGTTATCAAATCCATGGCTCATAAACTACCAATGGTAAAACATCGTAAAATAATAAGTTAAAATATAATAATAAAAGAGATATGAATATGTCATGACTCTTTATTAAAAGGCACCTTAGGCCATATTTATAATTGGGGCGATCTCAATGTATTTCATCTCATTAATTTAATCATATTAAATATATTAATTTATACACATTGTAATAATTATTGTCAGCACATATTATTCCAGTAATTATTGTTTGCTACATTACGAGCTTAATTGGCAAATTCGTCTTGGAGCATTTATGGTGTTATGGGTTCTTTCTTTGTGGATAAATGTTCTCAACTCTTGAAGCTTTTCCTACTTGGTTTATTTTGGTGCATCAAGACTAATGGTGGAATTTTTCAAGTCTTCTACAAGCTTTCCAAGATCGATCCATAGAAGGGCATTGAGAGTTACTTGGAAGGAAGATGTTTAGAGCTTCTTCTCATTCAACCTTTATCAACTTGGTGAGTATTTGATACCATGCTTTGTTCTTCCTTAAAGTTCCTTGGCAACTGAAGAATTAAATGATTTCATCAAACAATGGTTGGTTTTAGGCAAAGAAGGTTTTACCATTGAAGGTTCTCTTCCTGTAGACTTCAAATCCATTGTTACTCCATTTGGGTAAAAAATTACTTCACTTCTACCTCTTGTTGCTAGTCTCAAACAATAAGCCAACTCCCTAAAGGGTTTTCTTCTTGACCTCATTTGGCTATTTGATTCACCTTAACTCCATTTCCCTAGTTGGAATTGAAACTAATAACTTGTCCTTCCATCACTTTTCTTAAAAAGCCCTAAAAACTACAAACCCCATTTTACTAAGGCTACTCTCAAATATGGTGCTTCATTTGCTTGGTCTTAGTAATCCTAATAGGGAATACCCCCCTTGAGCCAAAGGAGAGCTAGCCTGTAGCAGCAAAGAAAAGGTTGCTAAGGTGACAGTGGTGAACTTCCTAAAGGTTTACCTCCAATTGCGCATTGTGGATTAGGGCTTTCATCATTGCGTATAATATGGGAGGTTACAAACCCCATAAATGAAAAATCACAAATCTAGAACACCTCATGGGCTTATTTAGTTGTATTAATATTCTATTCAATTGTACATGTTTATGCCCAAAAAACACAGGATAAATGTACAAGAACCCACAAAATACTTGCAAAAAGGAGAAGAAATAGTGGTATTGCAAGTTGTAAATAGATAGAAACCATGAATATAGAGAATTATATAAAGTCATGAAAAAAATGCAAATACAACAAAAAATTGAGACAAAAGTTCAAACAATATTGGGTTATTTGCATGGTAATGGCCATAAAATAGTCCTAAGAATGTGATCCAATGGTTAGGTGGGGAGTTTTGGTCCTCACAGGTCTTGTGGTCCAATCTCTGGCAGGACTATGTACACTTGTGAGCTGATCCAGGTGTGATTTCTTCAGCTGAAAAAAAAAGGGCCCATAAACATATAAACATGTAAGGGAGTGTTGATGCACCTGTAAATCACTCAAAGCACTTGGAGTTGAGTGTTCAAGAAGAAATTTGGAGGCCAAACTTACAGAAATATAAAAAAGACCTAATCTTTATGTTCAAAAACTAACTAATACAAATGCACTAAAAACAATGCAAAACACTCACAACAAGATAGTTAAGTGAGAGATCTCTTCATATGAAATTACCCATAAAAGACAAGGAAAATGGAATAAAATACAAGGTGCAAATATACTACAAATTTGAACACATACATTGGACTAAGTCTAATCATATAGCCTCTAAATCATCCTTAACCTACTTTGAGTGCATGTATCATACAATTGGATAATTATAACTTGATTTCTTTACCACTGGTATGATAATGGAATTATTCTTAGCTGGAAACAGTGCATATTCTTTAGGTGCCATAACAATGGCCTCTGTGGATCAACATATTTTTGCTTACACTCCACAAGTAAGATCTTCTTGACCATCAACTCAATTTGGTGAATCATAGTTGCTTTCTTTTAAACTCTATTACTCTGGATTGAATTACAACTAGCCTAGATCCATCTTAATTCTGAATCTATCAATCACCGAGAGGGATCAAATCTCTCAAGGTGCAGACCTCTTTTTTGAGTGCAAAACTTGAGGAAAGTTTTGCACCTCAAGAGATTTGATCCCTCTCAGCTCTTGATAGATCCGGAGTTAAGATGGATCTAGGTTGGTTCGATATATATTTCATTTTTATTGACCACGGGATCCTGGATAGACGGTGATCGTGTGCGTTGTTAAGGCACCCCTAGATTTTAAGTCACCAGTTCAATTCCCCACCCTATTCGGGTGTTATTCTTGGACATGACCATGATGTAGCCTCACTGTTGCCGAATTTACTATATATATATTATATTATATATTATATATATATATGATAGATAGTTATATAGATATTTCTTTTTTATTTATTTATTTATTTTTATTTTACCGAATCAAAATATTTACATAACAAAACATTACAACATCTCTTCCATACTGGGCTAGAAAGTGCCTCTTGGCGCAATCACAACCAGTCAAAATTAGGCAGTATCTTGAAACATGATGTACTAAGCATTGGCACTTATTGTTAAGATGTTTGTACTTGAAAATGACATTTAAGGAGACTTTTATTGAGGAGGACAACCTCCTATGGTCTTGCTGAATTAGATGATCACTATATTCATCTCAGCCATGCATGGCTGACGCAGATGCATTTGACATGCTCTTAGAGAGTTTACGAAATTCGCAGTGCCATGGATGTGGTTAGAAACAACATCATCAAAAAAGGGCATGGATTATAACAATATTCAGGACATCAAATCTGTCAAATGCAAAACGATTTCATCAATTCCTAACAAATCTTAATCTTAGGGCATTGAAAATCAATAATGGAGATTCCACTCTGCAGATCGAAACACTGAAAGACTAAAAATATTTTACAAAAATAACTATCAAGAAACCCAAATGCCTCTGACAAATTAAAGTTGTATGAGTAATCATTTCAATGCAGAAAATAATGAGCGTTGAGTATATCCTGTGATAGGCAGTTGCTCAATTGATACAGAAGTTTCACCTTTAGAGAATAGAAAAAGGTGTCTACTTGTAAGATTTTTTATTTTGTTTGATAGGCACTTGCAGTAAATATGTACAAGCAACACCTTCAAAGATGGGATATTAGAATGAAACGGATACATCTCACGGCTCATGAAAGCTACCTTTCAGTTAAGAATCAAGATTGCATGACCAGTTATCTATTGTGCCAAATTGACCTAACTATGGTGTCAAATTCACTAAGGACTTGCACCTGACCCCAACCACAACAGCGTCTTTATGCTATTGAGGTGGCCCAAATAGGAAGCAAACATGTCTGTGGGGGGATTTAAACCTTAGTGTGGGGAGATGAACGTCCCTATTTTACTAATCAACCAAACCCTGTAACTACTAGTGAGATTTTGAAATGAATATGTGACCAGTTTACCAATGTTCAAAACTTTTTGGCTGATTCGAGGACTATTCAAACTCCAGATACTTCCAAACGCTAGGGCAGAAATAAAAAATCAGGAGCTCGTCAAAAATAATCTTCAGTTTTTTTGTTGATGCAATGTTCACCATAGTTTAGTTGAATGCGGCAAATGAACCGGTAAAGTAATGTTTGCCATTGTCACAATTCATTCGTCTACGGGTGGGAGCTTGGGAAGTACCTAGTCCTATAAACATAAAAACCAGGAATGTGAGCCAACGAGTAGGAGGCGGCCAATTATACGAGCCCTTAGATCATAATTTACCCATTGTAATAAACAGAAAAAGCTTACCAGTGTCCCCACAGACTGGACTCTCCGGCTGTTGAGGCTAGCTAAATTAATCCCAATCCAATCCAGAAGAATCTGTAATTGTATTTATATTCCCCTTCCCTTGTCAATAATACTTATGACAAGACGCACGAGATGAAAATTTCGAAACAAAAACTCTCTGCCGACTAAGAAAAAGAATAATAGTAAGAGACGGAAGAAAATATGGCCCGGAGGTCGCTGGGAAAGGCGCACAGTTGCGTAGTGGGGTTGGGACTGGAGATATATTACGAAATGAATGACGTAAAATACAAAACAATCAGGACAATTAACACGAACAGTCTGACGAATTTTGGTGGAAAGGTACTGCTTCCACTGGGAACGCCTGTGCCAGTCTGTCCTCCCGTGATTCCCATAGCCATACACGAAGGCCGCCGTTACTGCTTCACCAACTTGAGTACCTTTTGCAAGAGAAATCCTTTTCTGTTCTGCCGTGGCGTTCGATGTTTCTTGTGATGAGTCGAATTTGTCGACAAGACTGCATTTTTTGGTTAAAATGACAGCGACATTTAGAAAACAATGGTGTCCTGGCTGAAATTTTTAGCAATACAATTTCGTCGATCTTCATTTCAAGTTGCGTGCATAAGTTGTACGTATATTTTGAGTTAGTCAACGTATCTATTTTTATATACGTGTGCATGTGGTTAGAGGATGATGTCGTCCCTTGGATCATGGCAATAACTCCACGTGTCAAAAGCGATGCAGCTAATCGTGGGCATATGAGGACCGTCTATATAATTTGCTTGGAAATATTTGGTGACTGAAAATATCATTGACCATTTCTTCTTCGCTATATGTTGTCCTTCTCAACCTTACTATTATTTTTTTTTTAAGTGGAATCATATGTTTATCAGACAGTGATTATTTAATGTATCATGACTGTGATTGAACTTTTCATATGGCTCGTTCGTTCAAAAGTGATAACACGCATGATTCATCGAACAACAGCAGAACCATGTGCTTTCCCACAAGTTTCTTATCATCCAACTCCCAAAGTTGATAGACCCAAATACACGCGTTTATCTAACAACATCAACTTGCGCTACTCTTTTGGAATATGCATATACCAAGTGCTTTCGTATATGTGCAAATTCTTAGCATTGGACTTGCATCCACTCCATGCTTACTCTAGTCTAACATTCCACACAATTTGAGTCAATGTTATTTCTCGTTGCAGCATCACAATTACAAGGTTCACGCCAAATTTTCAAGGAAAATATTTAAGTTCAACATACAACTTTTGAAACTTATTTTGGATGTTTTCCACCTTCACCTCTAGATGATGTATATGGACAACATGAAGGAGATAAGAAGAAAGACACCAATACATATACAACATGGAGGAGAGAAGAAGGACACAAATAGTCAAACATTGAAGGTTGAAAGATTCATCAATGAGATCAAGCAAATCCATTTGCAACTGCAAGAGACAATGAAGAAATCACAGTAGTACAAGTACAGGGATGACCAGCACAAAATTGAGAATACATTTAAGGCAGGAGACTGAGTCTAGTTGCACCTAAATAAACCTAAATAAAGAGAGGTTGCAAAGACTTAGTAAGGAGATCAAGTCTTTGCAATATGGTATTTTCCGAGTGTTGGAATATGTAAGAGGCAATGCCTACAAACTCAATATACCTCCATATATGCACTTAGTTATGAATGTAGAGAATCTGTAACTCCATGAGCCATCCAGGCTCAATGAGAAATCTTACCTACCAAAGAGGACTTAACACTAATAGCTCAGATGAAGTTAACAATAGATAAGGTTTTGCAGAAAAAAAACTGAAAAATCCAGATAGGGGTATTAGAATTTTAAGCCCTATGTGACTAATATCCATATGATCTCATTGAAACGAGTAGATTGCTGAATTTAATTAACATTGAAATTAAAATTTAGGCCATAGCATCAATCACACACAACTAGAAATTAAAAAGTGGAAGCATAAAATTAATCTCACATACACTGGTAATTATTCCTTCAAATCTCATTCCTTCGAAAAAAAAAAAAAAAAAACCTTTCAATGAAATCGCCACACAATACCCAAGAAAACAGCATGCATGGATACCAAAATATGCCCTCAACTGAGCTTATATAACTTGTTGAAAAACCTAGAAACAACAAAAAATTGTTGCACAACCTGCGGAATAGTTTTCATGGCTTGTAAAGATCTGTTTGTATGATGGTACTGTCTTTGATTCCACTGTACAAAAATGTACAAATTGTTATCTAAAACTGCATTCTTCCCTATGAAACCGGATTCACTGAAAAGGGCCGACATGTCGCGAATCCGACACGATTCGTGCCAAATCGTGACATGTCGTGTCCGATTGGGACACGATCGAATCTGGATCGTGTCCCAATCAAACATGACGTGTCACGATTTCCGGAGATGAATCCGAAAAAAGTCACCCGTGCGGCATAAAGAAGGCGATTTGTTGTTGTTCTAATTCACTTTCACTTCTCTTTTGTTGTGGGTTTGTTGTGAGGGGTTTGGAGCAAGGAGCAAAGGGTGTGGGAGCGTTTTCAAGGAGAGTCAAGCAACAGGTAAATGCATTTCCTCTTTATTTTTTTTTTGCATTTTTATCACAGTAATTTGCATATGCATTTCTTTTACAAATTTGTGCATTTTTGGTTTTTTTTTTACAGTATTCATGGCTCAATCAAGAGCAGCAGGGAAGGGGCAACGTAAGGGGAAGAATGTCCCCATTAGAGATGCCCCTCCTCCCCCAATTTCATCAAAGTCTGCTGCAAGTATTCTCTCTGTTGCAACTAATGTTGAGGGAAGACTTCCTCCTTAATGTAACATTGAAAAATATCCCTTGTGGAAATATGTCACAAGATAGCAAAGGTCGAGCAGCAAGGTGAAGGTAGGAGGCAATGTGAATTGGAGATGCAACTTTTGCCACAATACTTTCATGAGCACATATTTCCATGTGAAAGGCCATTTGTTGGCTTTCCCAGGTTATGGAGTTGGAGCTTGTACAAAAGTGGGTTTACCAAAGAGGAAAGAAATGGAAAAAGAGTCCAATGTTGGTCTGGAAAATGTGGCTGCAAAATCAAAAAAAACCAAGAATGATGACCCCCTTCAATTTTTGAGGAAAGGCAGCAACAAATTTCCATTTGAGAGTTCTAGTGGGGGACAAGCAGCAAAAAGAAAAGCAATTTCACTTGGTCCAATAGACAGGATTTTTCAAAAGAATAAACAGGAAGAGCTTGATCTCATCATTGCCTTTTTTTCTATCAAAACTTCATATCCTATAATGTTGCACGCTGACCTCTATTTATTGAGATGTGTTGAGCTCTAACTCAAGGGGCTCCATCAGGGTATGTGCCTCTTGGTTCATATAAGCTTAGAACCACATTGTTGACGAAGGCAAAAAAGAGGTGCAAAAAATGCTTGAGCCTATTAAAGCATCATGGCCAACATCTGGGGTTAGCATTGTTTCTGATGGATGGACAGATCGAGCACGGCACACACTCATCAACTTCATGGTGTCTTCCTTGAATGGTCCAATTTTCTTGAAATCAGTGGATACACTTGGAGAATAAAAGGATGCACAATATATGGGTGAGTTGTTTATTAAAGTTATTGAAGATGTAGGTGTTGATTCTTGTGTGCAAATCATTACAGATAATGCACCTGTTTGCAAGGCTACTGGCATGATTGTGGAAGCTAAATATCCACAAGTGTTTTGGACACCTTGCATTTTCCATTCATTGAACTTAGCACTGAAATCCATTGCTTCTGGTGTGCTTTGGATTGGTAACATTATTGAGGATTCACGGCATATCCGTAACTTTGTACAAAATCATACAAATGCCCTCACTATCTACAAAGAGTACAGCGATCTATCATTGTTAAAAATTGTGGATACATGGTTTGCCTCTTCATTCATCATGTTGAAGAGGTTGAGGGAGGTCAAGGCCGCTCTTGGGGCCATGGTTATTTCAGAATTTTGGTCCTTTTGGAGAAAGACATATCAAGTAGCATCTAAAAGAGTGAAGGGCACAGTGCTAGATGATGCTTGATGGGAGAGGGTAGATCTACTTATCCAGATCATGGACCCTATCATTTTTTTGCTTCGATTTACAAATACAGGCCAAGCCATCCTAGGAGAAGTTTATGAGGGATGGGATTCTGTGATTGAGTCTGTGAGGAGCGTTATTTTACAAAGTGAGTGCCCCAAGTGTGAGACAACACCAGAGGCCTTCTTCACCACTATACAAGATATTCTTGTCAGCAAATGGGACAAGAATTGCACACCTTTACATTGTTTGGCTCACTCATTGAACCCAAAATACTACAACCATGAGTGGCTGAATGGTGGACCTTCCCGCAGATTCCCTCCTCACATGGATGGGGAAATCTCACAGGGGAGGAAAGATGCATTCGGGGGGGTATTTCCAGATAGAGCATTGCTTGATGAGGTGGAGGATGCCTTTGAAGAGTTTTCCACTCCAGCAGTCGATTTGCAGGATATGATTTGATTAGAGACAGGGGGGCTAAGAACCCTATTCTTGGTGGTCAAATCATGGGGCAACAAGCCCTCCTCTACAGCAATTAGCCATGAGGCTCCTCTCTCAGGTGAATTCATCCTCTTGTTGCGAGAGGAATTGGAGCACATATGGGAATTTGTATAGTGTTAAGAAGAGCAGGCTTGAATAGTCCAGGGCAAAGACAATGGTGTATGTGCACACCAACCTTCGTCTTATTTACAGGCAAAGGAAAGAGTAGTTGAAGGGAAAGGCAAAGACGTGGGATGTCTTTCCTGATGATATGGGTATGGACAGCAGTGTTGAGTTGGCATTGGCCAACATGGATCTCAATGATCCAGTGCTAGAGCCTGTTAGATTTGATGATGGTGATACTGTAGAGGGGTCATTCTCCACACCAGCAGATGCAGAGATGACCTTGGATACAAGGGAGGAGGATGCAGCAGAAGAGAGCAGTGGTGACCATGATGATGAGGACAGTGATGTTGATTTTGATGATGACTATGAGAATTGATGACTCATGAATCATGAGCTACCTACTGCCTTGAGGCTTGTATACTTGTAGTTGTTTTGCATTTTCTCTTTCTATTTGCCATTGACATTGCACTACCTATGTAACACATTTTGATTTTGATGACTTAATGAGAAAACTACAGTTCTTTATCTTATTATCTTGTCTTTCTCATATTGGGTCATTGATAAATTGAATATGTATTATGAATTCAAAATTTAACATTTATCATTTATGTGACATGTCACAAATTACAATTGTATTTGAATTTTGTATGTACTATCACTATGCATAATGTTACTAACTTACTTTGTAAACAGTAAAACTTACATCTAGATGAAGATATCTGTTTGAAATCAATGAATTTGTATCATGAATGAGAATTTGTGTAAGAAATATCTGATTTTTAATATATATATATATATATATATATATATATATATATATAGATATATATCTGAATGTGTCCTGTTCCAGGGGGTCAACGTGTCCGTATCCAACACTCGAATCCCTGTATCTGTCAAATCCCAAATCCACGTGTCAGGTGACTTAGATACTTCCTTGGATAGCCTCTTCCCTAGTTGTCTTCTCTCGCTCCACTGGCCAACTACTCGAGTGTGTCTAAAAGCCTCTAAAAGCCTCTACCTTGGCTTATTTTCATAGTTCTAGTGGTGAATCTATCTTTAAGATTACTCCTAGTCTAAGTACAATTTTAGACTTAATTGCAAAAAATAAAACTTCCACTTTTTTACTAAAGAGAATTATAAAATAGAATTACGTTTTGAAAATATCTTGAACTGCCTCTCACATACTCACGCTAATCATGTGCAAAAGTTCCTACCCAAGCTATAATTCTCAACACTCCCTCTTCGTGAGAAAAGAATTTTGCACCAATCCCTCTAAATGCCTCAAATTTCCCTTTTTCCAAGGGCTTAGTCAAAATATCAACTACCTATTAATCCGTGGGAATATCAAGTAATGTGGAAGTAATTGCAGAAGAATTTATTGTAGAAATTCATCACTCTCATGAAACTCCTTAGATCATGGGTGTTGATGGTAGTACTCCACTCCTTCACAACCTTAATTTTGGTGGACAAAGGTTTGTCCAAAAAGGGATTTTTACATTTTTTCCTACAACTTGTGTTAGCAAAAGAGATCTGAGACTTATTCAAACATGTTTAATATCTAGTTGCAGTGTCAAGGTCTACTATGTTCTAACCACTACCATTGGCGGAGCTTGAAAATCAGAAAAGCATTGAGGGATAACGTAAGTTTCTTTTGCTTAATGAAGTTGGCCTCAAGCAACTACTTCTATCTTCTAAGCAAGTTGGAAGGCTTGCTTGAGAGAAGTAATGGAAAAGAATTTCATCTCCTTTCTAAGGTGAGGGTATAAAACAAAAATAGCTTTAATGCATGTTGATAAATATAAATCGAGCAAGATATTCTTGCACAGGTTAGGTGTGAATATGTGAAAGGTAGTTCGAGACAACTTTTAGTAACCACTTGGTAAAAGTGGGAAATAATACCATCTTGTTATTTCACTCAAATAAATAAAAGTGAAAGTCAATTTTCCTATGTTCTCCTAGTCTTAGAAATCTAAATGAAATATTCTAGAGATTCTAGAATATTAGTGAATTAGATTCGATATAATCTTAGCCATACACTTTATTGTTGAGATGAGATGGTTGCTAGGATTAAGGAGATTAGTATCTAAGGTTTTGGGAAATTAGTTACCCGCTCAGAGATATGTCGATCTTGCATCACTGGGTGATGGAGTTTATGTTTGTGGGGTTAACCCATTTTTCAGCCGTACAACAACTTTGATAAGACGAAGAAAATGGGAATTAATCATAGCTCCTTTTCCTATTGGTCGGGGGTTAAGCCTCCTCGTTGGGCTTGAAGTAAAAGGCCCTTCAGAAGAGCTATCAAGCCCTCTGGGAGGGGAGGGGACAAGGGAGTTTGAACCTAAAACATCTAAAACAGATCTAAGATATGAAAGAATTAAGGATACGACACAAAAAGGATTGATCTGATCCATAATGATAGACCCGAAAACACAACATTTTTGCTAGTCGACCATCCATCGGGAGAGGATCCAATCTCCCAACCTAATTGGTGACAAATGTCTACAAATTGGTTTCAAACGTCTACGAAAAGATCAGTTGGGTTTATAGGCATAAACAAGACAAGATGGGGAAGTTGAATATACATTTTTGGTACACCAAGAAGACTCAAGAGGTTAGAGAGAGGAGCGGAGGTTGAGAAGCAAGCCAAAATGTAGTCCATACAGTCATATGAATTTCGCATGGACAGATCTGTAAAATCATGTGGATAGGATCAAACTGTGTTGTACAGCAATTCAGGTAGATAGATTCTCAATTGTCTAGTGGACAAATTTATCTAAATAAGTGCAGATATGATTTTTTTTATGTATGCCGTACAGTGATTAGTTTGATAGCTTGTGGAGGTTTCCTTGTAAGCTTGAAATATTTAAATGAAAAGTTGATTTGAAGGGTTAATTATCTATGTATCATGTTTATGTTTTCATTGTTCATTTTCCAACGATATGTGTCGTTGTTGCATGTTCAAAAAGATTTATTTCTGTGGTTAAATAAGTTCAGATCTGATTTATTTAATTAAGAGAAACATAGAACAGCAGTCACCTAGGGCTTAAAAATTTACACGGTATCAAAGCAAGATTGATTCTAAGAGTTCAAGTGTTCAAAATCTGTGGGGTTGTTGTTTTCTTTTAATTTTTACATTTGGGAAACAGATCTCAGAGATGGCATCAGCGAGCCTAAGATTTGAGGACATATGAGATGGTGCTTCCAATTACTTGTCCTAGAAAGCTAGGTAGCATTGCTATTGAAAGAAAATGATCTCTAGGATATAATTGAGAAGGTAGTTACTCCACCTATAGATCCACAGCAGTTGGTGGCACATAAAAAAAGGGAGTGACTAAAGGCCAAGCGGGTGATCTTGGATGCCATGAAGGATCTTTTGATTTCTCACCTATCCGAGAAGAAAATGGCAAAGGAGGTGTTCAATGCTCTCATTAGCCTCTACTATAGTGATAACATAAACAGAAAGATGATCTTCTAGAACAAACTTAGATTCATAGAGATGACCAGATCAGAGACTGTTACTAGTTTCCTGATGAAAATAATGCATTTGTGATCAACTTGTAGCAGTTGGGGAGAAGGTTTCAGATGTAAAGTTGATGAACAGGGCACTAAATGGATTCCCAACTTCATGGGAACTATTTGTTAAGGTTGTTTGTGCTCAAAAAATCTTCGTAACTTTGAAAGACTATGGGATAACTATATCCAAGAGGAAACTAGGACGGAGTCAAAGGCCAGTAAGAATGGTGGTGACAAGGACATGGCCCTATTTAGTGAGACGAAGAAGGGAAGAGGAAAAGGACCTAGTAAGGGTAAGGGAAAGACTGAGCCAGCTTCACGGTCAGAAGAAAAGCTTGAGTATTAACTGCTTTATTTGTCATAAGTTTGAACATTATGCATCGTACTGTCTAGGCAATAAGAAGAGCAAAGGGTAGCAGTAGAAGAAAAAGATAGCAGCTTCTATAAGAACTCAGATGAACGAGTTTGTTATCAAGTTTGAGAAAGATTTCTCAATGGTATCTTGCCTCTCTACCAACACAGTTCCAAGGAATGCATGGCATGTGGACAGTGGAGCATCTAGTCATATGACATCAGCCCAACAATTGTTTTCGATTCTAACAAAGCAAGACTTGAGAGGACAAGTTGAGCTTGGTGATGATGAGTTTGCCTCACGATCTACGTTTGTTTGAGTGACATCATCTTGTATTGCATTGCATGTGATAAGGTCTCGATCTTTCCGTTTTCTAGTAGTTATGCCCGGATTACTCCAACGCGTATTCTGTAATCTAAACCCCCGTCTTTCAAAACGTCTGTCAACGTCTTTTTTCAACAAATTCTATTTATCTTCACGAACTGCGTGACGCCAGATATACCTGTGAAATGATAACTGGTGACTCTGTTCATGGCACTCACGAACCTTACAACAGTTTAAAAAAACACATTCACTGACGTATGAATGATCGAAATAAATATATTTGCTGATACTGTGACTGATATTCTACTATTGGAAACGTTCATGCATGTAATGCCAAATAGAAGTCTTCAACACCCAATGTAAATACCATCCTCGCCCATTTACAATATGTATTATGAACGTTGTTATGTTATGCTCATATAGCATTAAAGAAAATAAAAATATAATTAATGAAATATAAGTATAAAGGTAAAGTTATTAAAATATTAATTAATATAGCTAAAAGTTTTATATAGTAGGAGTTGGCACTATTGCCTTCCAGCTTGAGTCAAGTAACTCTTTAGACTTTGATGATGTTTTGTTTGTTTTAGGTCTCAAGAAAAATTTGTGTTCAGTTTCCATTATGGGTTATGTAGAAGAGTTAAAGAACAAACAAGAGGAATCCAACCCATAAGTAGCAAAGATTATAGAGGTTAGGGAAGGAAATTTGTATATGTTACAAGATGAACTTGTTCAAGCCCTAATTCATAACAATAACAACATGTGTGAGTTACGGCACAAGAGGATAGGGCACCTACAATATCGTGTTGCCGATTATAACAGAGATAACCATAGGCCTTCCATAGTTCAACAAAGAGTATGCAAAGGGTGCACGCTTGGAAAGCATGCCAAGGCTACCTTCCCAAGTAGTGAGCACAGATCTACTGAGATTATAGACCTAATTCATTTAGATGTTTGTATACCAATGCCAATAGGATCAATTTTGGGAGGTATGTACTATGTTTCCTTTATTGATAATTTCTCTCGCAAAATGTGGATTTATTTCTTAAAGACCAAGGATGAGGTCTTTAGTAGGTTTCAAAAGCTCAAATCTCTTGTTGAGAACTAGAAAGGAAAGAAGACCAAGGTTTTGAGATCAAATAATGGGGGTGAGTATACCTCCAAAAAGTTCAAGGATTTCTACAAGGAGGCAGAAATCGAGAGGGAGTTCACAGTTCCATACAACTCACAACAGAATGGGGTGGCCAAACGAAAGAATCGACCCATCATAGGGGCTACTAATGCCATGATACATGACCAAGACTTGCCCATGTTTCATTGGGTAGAGGCATGCAACACAACAATCTACATCCTGAAAAAGTGTCCTCGTAGGAATTTGGGGGATAAGAGACCAAAGGAGGCATTCACTGGTGTGAAGCCAGAGTTAAGTCATTTTTGCATCTTTGGTTGTCCAATTTATATCCATGTATCTATAGAAAAGAGAACCAAGTTGGAGCCCTCTAGCAGTAAGGGTCTATTTGTGGGTTATAGTGAGACTTCAAAGACCTATAGGGTCTATATTCCAGAGCAAAGGAAGATAGTGGTAAGCAGGGATGTAAAGCTTGAGGAAGGATTTACATCAAGGAAGTCAAAAAAGCTCGTTCCAGTGACAAGGGATGAGGAGCAAGAAGCTTTGGAGCTTGAGCCAAGGTCACCAAAGACACCAATAAATTTTATTTCAAGACAACAACATTCAACTAAAGAGGAAGAAATCTTTGTTTTAAAAAACAGCCAAGTCAAACCGAGTGATAGGCTGACCGGGTCGCAACGATGAGTGAACCAAACCAACCGGCTGGGTTGTTGCCGAGCGGGCCGAGTTGGCTACCGACTCGGCCGACTCGGTAACAACCCGGCTGGCTCAGCCGAGTCAGAACGAACTCGACCAGCTCGGTAAGAGTGGCCAATCAACTCATTTCAGCAGCATTTTTTTTTTAATTGATTTTTGGGGACCCCAAAGCTCACTGTAATCTGCCTTTGGGTTCTTTGGGGTCCATTCCCCTCTCCTAAACCCTATAAAACCCAGCCAACCCCTCTCATTTCCTCACAGCCATCTCACTGCATTTGAGTGAGAATTTGAGTGAGAGTTTGTGAGTTGTGGAGTTTGTTTTTGGAGCAGCAGTGAGGAGTCTTGGGCAAGCATTGTAGCAGGAGTGAGGAGCTTCTTAGGCAGCCATTGGGGCAGCATTGAGGAGTTGGTTTGTTGGAGCAACTTTGAGGAGGCAGTTTGTGCCTAGAGGTATTTTTTTTCACTTCTAAAAATCTGTTTTTGATTATTTATTTTTTTGTGCAAATCTGGAAATTTAAAAGAGTGTTTTTTGTGAAAGAAATGAACATTGAAGCAATGTTGTTTTTTTTGTTTTCATTTTTAGATTTTTTTCCTTTGATTTCCAAGTGAAAAAATGGCACCTAGAGTGAAAGATGTTGCTTGGGCATATGTTGAAATGGTTGATAGTCAAATGCATTGCAAATTTTTCCATAGAAAAATTAAGGAAGGTCTTGGGGGCATTAACAGACTAAAACAACACTTGGCAGGGATTAGAGGCCAAATTACTCCATGTGAATCACCAGAAATTGGGGAGATTATGAAGGAATTGTTAAATAACTTTGAGAAGTTTAAAGAAGAAAAGGCTAGGAAAAAAGAATTAGAAGCTGAAGTTGGGAGGAAGCGGAGTATACAACAAATGATGGCTACCAACCCCCATTTTGATTTTGAGAGTTCTTCTTCTATACCTTGTACTAATGCATCCAACCCGTTCCGATATGTTCCTCCCTCTTTGGAGTCTATTCAAGAAAAGGGTAAGGGTAAAATGAAAAAGAAGGGTGATATGAATATCAAAAGTTATTTCACTATCACACCCTCCTCTCCATCAGATGCACATGGTCCTCAAGCTAATAGAACTTTGCAGCCCACTTTAGATGACCATTGGAAGAAAGAATTGAGGGAGAGTGCTTGTGATTACATATGTAGATGGTGGTATGATGTTGATATCCCCTTCAATGCTTCCCGTTCACCATATTATGAGCCTATGTTTGATGCCATACATGTTGTTGGAAAAGGCTTCAAAGGCCCTACTATTCATGAGATATGGGGGTATCGTTTGCAGAAAGAAATTGCCTCCATTAATGAGTATTTGAAAGATTTCAAGGACTCATGGGCAAGAACAGGATGTACCATCATGTCAGATGGATGGACTAATCAAAGGAACCGTACCATCATAAACTTTCTTATCTTCTGCCCACAGGGAACCATGTTTCTAAAATCAATTGATGCATCTGATAGGGTGAAAGATGGACAATTGTTGTTTCAACTATTGGATGAGATTGTTGAGGAGGTGGGGGCGGCTAATGTGTTCAAGTCATCACAGATAATGCCTCTAACTATGTTCTTGCTGGTAATTTGTTAGAGGAAAAACACAAAACCATATTTTGGACCTCATGTGCTGCACATTGCATAGACCTCATCCTTGAGGATATTGGCAAATTAGATTGGGTCAAAAACATTATAGATCATGCCAAAAGCATAACAAAATTTATCTACAATCATTCATGGATTTTGAGCCTTATGAGGAGACACACAGGGGGCAAGGATATTATTAGGCCTGCCATCACTAGATTTGCTACTCATTTTTTGACATTGCAATCTATGCTTTCACAACATAGAAACTTGCAAAAGATATTTTCCAGTGATGAATGGAATCAAATCCAATGGTCTCACAAACAGGATGGCAAAAAATTGAAAAAGAAAGTTAATGAAGAAATATTTTGGAGAAAGGCAGCAAAGATTGTGAAGGTTGTTGAGCCACTGGTTAAGGTGTTGTGGTTGGTGGATGGGGAAAGATTGGCTATGGGCTTCATTTATGAGGCTATGGATCAAGCAAAGGAGCAAATAAAGAGGGCATACAAGGATAAAGTGGCTAAGTATGGGCCCATTTGGGCAATCATTGATGAAAGATGGAACAATCAACTCCATCGTCCTATACATGCAGCTGGGTATTTTTTGAACTTGTTGGACACCTAATCGTCTAAGGGTTGGTGTGGAAGCTGAATAGTCTAAGGAAGTCCAAGAGACCTTGGAATACGAAACCAAAGGTCATATGAATGTACTATAAATGTAATGCATTTGTTAATAATAGATATACTCTCATGCTTATCTTTCATATTCTGTTGTTGACATGTATGTGTTTAACATGGTATCAAAGCGGGCGTACTCCTGCCCTGCTCATATTTGAGCCACTTGTTTTATGGCCTTTCTATGTAAGTCATTTCTGCCATCAGTTCTGCATTTCATGAATGTTTTCTCAGCTAAATTATAGCTGCAACCTCTGCCATTGTTCCATTCTTTGCAGGTTATCAAATATGATCAATTCATTCACTGCATTCTAACACCTAGTCTCATTCACTGCATTGTAAAACCTATGCTTCACTCTCCATAATCTTCCAAAATTTCGAGACAAAACCGTGAAGCCTTGTATATTCAATCACTGAATTCCACCAAAACCATTTTCAGTGTCTGTTGGAGAAGAAGAAAAAATTGCACGAGAAGAAGAAACGTCAAATCTTGGAAGCAAAAGAACGCTCGATGCCGCCATGATCTTAATGGAACGCCAATCCCGACTAAGAATGAATCACTACAACCATGACCATGAGAAATGGTGACAACACTCCTCCTGGTGCTAGAAGGAGAAGAATTTCGACATCTTCACTTTGAGGAAAGAAATGATATTCAACATTGTCGCAGAAGGAATGAAGGGAACGAGCTGGGCAAAGGAATTGGGAGCGATAAAAAAAATGGTAAGGGTTATGAGTAATTTCATTGTAATTCTCTTGCAGCTACACAGGGCAATTATATAAATATCAGAGGGACTGAAAAGGTCAGACAAATTGTTGTAATCGAGTCGAGAGGGCCAAGACTCTGTAATTTCCATTTTATTGAATATCCCAGTGGATTAATATTGAGCTTAAGCGTCTTTATTAAAATATGAATTAAGCACGTGGGTAATATTCGGCAAGAGGTAAGTGGTATCTCGCATGCCCTAAAGGTTGGAAATGGTATTCCTAAATTCACGCGATTAACCTTGGAGGGCAACACGTAGCACGAGAAAACCACTTTTCTTGCACGCTCTTGACCAGATACTAGTCGTGCAAGATTTCACGTGAGATTGCGCGACAGTCGTTCGATTCGACGGGTCCCATAGACGATGGGGATCGTCTGAGTTAGTTGGTGAGCAAACAACGCGATATCCATCGGATCTGGAGAAGTGAAATCAACGGCATGGATTGAAGCGCTTGATAAAAGGAGAAGTCAACAAGGGACCGACAGTGATTGGTCAGACAAGCGGGACCCTCAAGGGAAAATAACATGCTGTCTCCATATATAACATGTTGTCTCCATATATAATGTTGTCTCCCCATATATAACTTTGGTATATATACAACACTATTTGGCTTCGATATCTACTCCATTTGGTGCAGCATCTACTCCAGCGTTTGGGAGCAGCACAACATTTGGAAGCACTCCATCTCCTTTTGGTCAGAGTTCGGCTTTTGGAGCTCAGTCAACAACTCCAACATTTGGCAGCCTGGGATTTGGACAAACTACCTTTGGTGGACAGCGCAGAGGTAGTAGAGTAGCACCGTATAAAAGTACAAATGAGGCAAAGTCAAGTCGCACATGGAAGATCAACGACGTAGAAAGAATTAAACAGCAAAGAACAAGAACCGTCGGATTAGCCAGATCAACAGACAGGATTGATAGAATAGGATCGATGGAGATCTTATCGCGCAAAATAAAGTCAAGAAGTGAAGGGATCAGATTAAGCCACGTGACAGCAGAATAATGGAGCGGTCTACGAAAGTGGTAAGTAGTATCTCGAGTGGTCTCAAAATGGTAAACGGTATTTACAAATTCATGCGATTAACCTAAGGGGTTGCACGTAGCACACCCAAAACAACTTTTCTCGCGTGCTTTCACAGTATTAACTATCGTGCTTGTTATCGCAGAATATTACGCGATCACCGTTGGATTGAAGTAGGAGAAATAAACGGTGGAGATTGGCTCAGGCTAGTTGGCGCGAGTTATTGCGTGATAACCGTCGGATTGAGGAATGAGATCGACGGCGAAGATTTAATGCGCTAAGGAGAACATCGATATATGTGCAAAGGTTTGTGGAATGGAAGAAAGGTAAGGTTTAAGTGTGGTTTATGAAATATTTCTATTATATGGGAATTATAATAAAAATAAGCAAGATTAATGTATTATGGTTTATGTTGAGTTTTAACCAAAGTCTAAAATCCATGGTGTGGTTAATATGCGCGGGTAATAAGAATTAACCAAAGATTATGAAGGATTTATAAGGTTCCGCTCAAAGGTTTATAAAGATCCAGACTTTGGATAATTAAATCAAACGTTTCTGCATAGAGTTTATTAAAGGAACATTAAACCATGACTTGTGAAGACCGTGTATACTCCCGCAAAAGCTTTGTGCGTTGATGAATTCTTATGACGTGAGTAGATGTTGTTGGACACAGCGACTCTTTCAACCGGAGATAGCTTTGATGAGCTAACGAGATTAGGTGTCAGAACTCGGTCTATTGCAGATGCTATTACTCAGATTATCAATGTCGGCTTTAGTGTGTGTCAGATCTATGCATACTTAGTTATAAAGATGATTGCATCTTTGAATCTTGAATGAAAAGATGTTTTGTAAGTAGGCTCTAGAACTATCAGAAAAATCTCATTTGCAAAGAAAGTAGAAGATTGGCTCTTCTTTTGCACAGTGTGAGTAATTTGAGAAGTGCATTGAAGCATCATTTGCTACATTGAAATTAGTACTGGGTTGTCTGCTACAGTGACTTGGTGATATTGGTACCCAACTACTCATCTAATAGTTGCAGCGATTTATCATTTTATAGGTCAATTTGTGGTTGAAGATAACATCATTTCTTTGATTATAATGGTTTGAAATGAATCGAATGGATGATGTATTGAAAATGCTGAATAATTTAATATATTCCACTATTGATGAGATAGTTAAAATCAGCAAAACCTCTCTTTCCAATATTAAAATGTGTCTGCAAAATGCACAAGAGAATATGGAGTTTTTGCAGCTTGAAACAAAGCTACAGCAAGATGAGTTATAATAGAATAGACATCATTCTGAACCTGTTTTTGTTCAGAACATTGAAACAGCAACCCATAAACAACAAGTCAATAATGTTATAGTTGATTCAGATCCAGTGCCCAATAAAGCAGCAGAGTTACATGCAGATGCAGAAGTTCAGTTTGCACTTCCCAAGCCCATCATCAGACCTTGGGAAGAGCACGTCCACAACAAGCACAAAACTGGTCTTGGATATGACAAGGACATGTCCTTTCATATTCCAGATTACTCAAAGCTCATCCAGTTTCACAGTGTTGGATTCCTTCATGACAATTCACCTTCAGCGGTTCCAGATTTTGCTCCTCTTCCACATCAACAACAAGAAGTTGTTAAATGCCAACACTGTGACCGAGTTGGCCACATGTAAAATCATTGTTTTGATCTTCATCCATGTAAGCATTGTCATAAAACCAGTGATTCTTCAAACAAATGCTTCAGAAACAAAGCTCCTGCAAGAACAAAGATTCATCTTGGATGGATCGCTTCTTGGCAATGGGCATCAACAGCCAAGAAGATATTCCAGTGATATGTCAGAACTTGTTCTAGAGTATTGAACAGTCTTGCAGTTGAATTTTCTCCATCATCTCACCTTGTATCTGACAGGGGGGGGAAATGATGGTCATCTACAAGCTTCAAAGCCACATCAAGCGAGCCTGAGACACAACCTGCCATACCAAATTCAGAGTTGTAGCTAGAGACAAATATGCCCCTGAGCATGCCTTCAGTCGGTGATACCTCTTCAAAGAATTGGGGACACTTCCTCTAGCAGAAGATTTCAGCTTCTTGCCAGTTTTGGAAGAGTTCCAGGAATTGCATTAAGCATTCCAAAGTTGTTGGTCATCCTTTAACCATCACAGGTTGAGACCTCCCTTTTCAATTTGAGGTTCTCCCTTTTATGCGAGGTGAGACCTCCCTTTCATGGTTGAAGGTTTCCCTCTTTAAAACATCAGGACACTTCCTCTAGCAGAAGACCTGAGCTTCATGCCAGACTTGGAAGAGTTCTAGGAACTGCGCTATGCGTTCCAATGTTGGTGGTCATCCTTAAACCACCTCCCTTATACCAACATTTCAGAGAGCACATTCAGCCTAGTGCTACCATGCATTTTTGCACGTTTTGTATTACAACTCTCTTCTTGGACTCATACATAACCCTTCGGATTAAGGGGGGGGATGTTGGACACCTAATCCTCTAAGGGTTGGTGTGGAAGTTGAATAGTCTAAGGAAGTCCAAGAGACCTTGGAATACGAAACCAAAGGTCATATGAATGTACTATAAACGTATATCATTTGTTAATAATAGATATACTCTCATGATTATCTTTAATATTTTGTTGTTGCCATGTATGTGTTTAACAGAACCCACGTTATCTTTATAAAGCTCTGGCAGCAGGAGCTTTGAGGGGGGAGGTTAGAGATGGATTGATTGACAACATTGATCGCATGATCCCATTGGAGTGTGATCAGCTGGAGATACACTGATAGGTCACAACCTTCGGCAAAGCCACAGGTACCTTTGGGAAGAACCTAGCAAAGATTGCAAGGGAAGCAGATGAGCCAAGTAAACAAAAATTTCAATTTTCAAATTCTTAATACTTATTTTGTTAAATCGTTTATAATTTTAAAGTTGGATATAATTTGTAATTTTGTTGAGCTAACTCATTACACTCCTATGTTTTCTGCAGCACAATGGTGGGAGGCTTTTGGTAGCCATTGTCCTCAATTGCAAAAGTTTGCAATTCATATTTTGAGTCAAACTTGTAGTGCTATTGGGTGTGAGCACAATTGGTCTGTCT
The DNA here is from genome assembly GCA_000404065.3 of Pinus taeda. Taxonomy (NCBI): domain Eukaryota; kingdom Viridiplantae; phylum Streptophyta; class Pinopsida; order Pinales; family Pinaceae; genus Pinus; species Pinus taeda. The sequence goes on along the minus strand of APFE031393356.1, from coordinate 152,330 downwards.
TTGAGAGGATTCACACGAAAAAGAGAAATGGTTTGGATCAAAAAAGGTTAAATGATCTAGTCTATGTCCAATACAACCTCCTGCTCAGACGCAACCAATTGTTGAACAAAAGACCTGATTCAGATCCCATTGTGTTGGAAGACATTGATCCAACATTAAATTGGATAGTGGAGTGTCATCCAATAGAGTTTGATTCTGATGAGGATCTTGATTTGGATTTACAAGTGGAGGCATCACTCGAACATAATGTTCAGTTGAATGCAAATCCACTTGTACCAGCCTCAGGGCCAGCCCCAAGTCCTCTAGTTACAGGCGCTTCCTCTGCTCAGCCATGACAGAAGCGCATATCTCGTCTATCTCATCTTGCAGCTGCTGCACAGCCTGCTAGTGCTACCACTTCTACAATTGCAGTTGGAGATGATGGTGAGGAGGATCCATGGGCTTCCCTATCTGACTTTGATTCAGAGGTTGAGCCAGATGATGTTGGCTCCTCTAGCAATAGCCAGTAGTACTGGTCATAGTTTACTTTTGTTGTAGATGCCATTTCTAGCCCCCTTGATTATGTGTTTTTGTTTTGATCTCTATATCATCATCATGTATATATTGGGCAGTGCACCAGGTGCCATTTTGATATATGGGATATATTCATGAGCCTACTTTGATCATATGTTGTCTTCTCTCTATATTCTAATGTTGTGTGATTGGAAACATGAATGAAAGTCTTTAAAATTGTGTTTTTTATAAAAAAATAAATATTTAATGTATTTTTTACAACGACCGAGTCATTGAAATGGAGCCAACCGAGTCGATACCAAGTTGAAGTCGGAGTCGACCCTTGGCCGAGTCGGAGTCGGAGTCGAAGTTTTAAAACATTGGAAGAGATATTATCCCCTTCCAGTTTTGTTAGGCGACCTCGATGGTTCACACAGATATTGCGGAATGCTCAAGAGTATGTTGGGGCTCCTAAGATCACATTTAGGGAGAGCATACCTTCGAAGAAGTTTCCTACTTACATGGCATTAATGAGCAACAACATTGATTCTAAGCCTTCCAATTTTCAAGAGGCAACAAACCAGCAAGAATGGTGAGATGCCATGGAGAAGTACACCTCCATCATGAAGAATGATCTTTGGGACATAGTACCAATACCATAATGGAAATCAGTTGCAGTTCTAGGTGGCTCTACAAGATTAAGCATGTTGCAGATGGCAACACTGAGAAGTTCAAAGTGAGGTTCATAGCAAGAGGGTTCTCCCAGAAAGAGGTAGTGCACTATGACGAGACTCTTGCTCCAATTGCTAGACTTCCATTAGAGCAGTTATGTCCATAGTTTCCGTCATGGGATGGTGTTGAATTATGGTATGTTCTATGCCTAGAGCAGTTTACTTATATTTCTTATTATTATCCACAGATTAGCAATCACATGTACATAAGTAAAGTGCAGATAGAACATTAAACAATCAACATAAAACAAGCCAAGACAAGAGACACAAGATGTGGCGGCTAGCCAGGGACAAACCCCAATATGGGGAAACCCTTTGATCAAATCTTATTTTATCTTCAATAATTCAACAGAGAGAAATAATACAAAGTTTGATTTATATCAATAGCAGCAAACCCTAGATCAGCGGCATCAGCATCATCGGCAGCACCAGCATCAACATCATCGACATCACCGGCATCAACATCATCGACATCAGCCCTAAACTAGGGCAGTCAATATCTTGCAAACCGACCGTTGGATCGCCTTGATTCCTTCACCAAAAAATGCAGCCTTCCAAGGAGAGTCAAGTTCACCTACTGCGCAGTCCAGAGAGAGAATGATGTTCAACGTTGGTCAAACTTCCAATCTACAGTTGCAGCCCTAAATTCTACGTCCTTCCTTCCACACGTGTGAGAGAAGAGTCCCTTTTTGCGCAGTAGGAGAAGAGCCTCTTTTCTGCGCAGGAGAGAGAGAGAGAGATGTGATGAGTGTGAGTGTCCAAATGAGGAAAAGACCTACTGTATTTATATACAAATGTTGATGATGAATAGATGTGTCTGTTGGGCTTCTGAGCCTACATGAGTTGCTGGTTGGGTTGATAATTTATTCCATAATCAAAATAAATTCATATCTCCATCAATACTTATCGGAATCAGATGATCTTTAGATCAATCCTACACCTCTCGACGAGAGGAATCTAGGAAAAATATTATCAGCCATGAATAAGGTGACCCACATGGAGTTTGGCCCTAATTGCCAATTTTAAAACTCCCTCTCAACTAGGGAGAACTTCATCAACAATTCGTCTGTCTGTTGCTACTATTCGTCCATCAAATGCACTGCCCTGTACAACTTGACCCCTGCTCTGCTCTGCTCTATTCTGCCTTGTGTTGATCTACTTTGTTCTGCTCTGCTCGAATTATGAAGAAGAAGTGATCGAGGATGTATCATACCATCCTCCACTGACTCAAATTCAGTCTCAAAGTGTGTACCACTGGTCCCAAACCAGTCCTCAACCAACCCGAAGTCAGTGTCATAGTGGGTACAACTCCTACCACTGGTCCCAGACCAGTATCATTGATCCCAAATCAATGAAGGTCATCCTAGCATAGGGAGTATGGTAGATACAACAATGCATCCATCGGTACTACTATGGTCCCTATCCTCATTTCCCTGCTCATTGATCAAATGAGAGGTACTTCCCATGAGTCCTAGACTGCATGGGTAGGATGCCTCAACAAAAGAACTAATCAACCTATCCACAGGAGAGCGAATCATCCTGTCCAGTGGATGCCACGGAGAACTAATCATCTTGGCCCACAGGAGAGCGAATCATCCTGTTCCACAATCACCATGGAGAACACATCATCCAGGCCACACAGGAGAACTAATCATCCTACTACACAATTGTCATGGAGAACACATCATCCAAACCTCACAGGAGAACTAATCATCCTGCTACATAATCGTCATGGAGAACACATCATCCAGACCTCACAAGAGAACTAATCATCCTGCTACATAATCGTCATGGAGAACACATCATCGAGACATCACAGGAGAACTAATCTTGCTACATAGTCGCCATAGGGTGTCACAGGGAAAGTTTTGATTCTTTTACCCTGTACATGTACACCACCACGGGATGGTGAGTCTCCTTGTGGTCATATGTCGCTCCAAGAAGTACCTCGCGCCCCCTCGGAGCTCTAAGAGCTCCATACATCATACAGGACCCTCATCAGAGGGTTTCTAAACGACACCAAGTCGTTCTTGAAAAGTCAAAAATTTGACCTTTCCTAGGGGCTTTGTCAGAATGTCAGCGACCTATTCATCTGTACCGATTTGTTGGAGCCTTATAGCTCCCCGCTGCACCATATCTCGAATATAGTGGTACCTAATATCGATATGCTTGGAGCGATCATGAAATACGGGATTCTCTAATAAACGAATCCCACTCTGGTTATCACACAGGATCACAGTGGTATCCAATGTAAACCCAAACAACTCACTAAAGAGCTTTCGTAACTAGACTGCCTCACAGGTGGCCATGCTAGTAGCAATATAATCTGCCTCAGTCGTGCTCAAAGCCACTGACTTCTGCTTCCTACTCATCTAGGATATCAAAGCAGATCCCAAGGAGAAACAGCACCCGGAAGTGCTCTTATGATCCACCACACTGCCTGCCCAATCAGCATCAGTGTATCCAAGTAGTCTCACATCTCCGGCAGTGTATCTTAATCCGTAAGTAATTGTGCCATGAAGATATCTCAATAGATTCTTGGCACCAATCCAATGTATGTGGTGACATTCAACCATATGTTGACTCAACGTGTTGACTGCGAAGTATATATCTGGATGGGAGTTCACTAAGAACATTAATGTTCCGACGAGTTGACGATACTCGGTGGCATTTCATAAAACAGGTCCAGCAACGCTACCGCTTAACTTCTTAAAGTCAAGCTCCATCGAGGTAGTAACAGGCTTGCAGTCCACCATACCGAATCTTTCCAATATCTTCACCACATATTTTCCTTGAGATAGGAAAATTTCCCTTGGCTTCTGCTAGACTTCAAGTCCTAGGAAATAGTGCATCAGTCCTAGGTCCTTCATTTCAAATTTAGAAGCCAACTCCCTCTTACATTTGTGAATGAGAGGGTCTGCACCTATTAGAAAGAGGTTGTCAACATACAGCACCAGTATGAGAGGTTTGTCATCTTCAACCTTAAAGTAAAGGTTGGGATCGGCTTCACTCCTAGTGGATCCCAGCTTCATAAAGTAGCTATCGATCCTCTCATACCATGCTCGGGGTGCATGCTTCAACCCATAGAGGGCCTTCTTCAACCTGCACACGAGATTTTCGATCATAAATCTCAAATTCTTCAGGTTGTTCCACGTAGACCTCTTCTTTGATCGAACCATGCAAGGACACGGTCTTAACATCCATTTGATGTAGTTTCCATCCTTGTGAAGACCTCTTCCTAGAAGAGGAAGGCTCAGATGGAGGAGGATCAATAGGATCCATGGGTCCTTCCACATCAGGCATTGTTCCATCATCTTTTTCTTTCGGTTCCCTAGTGTCAGCTTCTTGAAAGCTCCTCACTGTAGGAAGATTGTTCACCTTGCTGAGAGCCATATCTGCATCAAAGGTGACATCATGACTAATCACGACTTCCCTTTGACTGACTACATAGATTCTATAGCCCTTAGTATTTTCACTATAGCCCACGAAGATTCCTTTCTTTCCAGATGCACCCAATTTATTCCTTTTCTCTTTTAGCACATGAAAATATACAGGGCTTCCAAAAATTCTAAAATGAGATACATCAGGTTTCTTACCGATGAACATTTCTTCAGGAGTTTTGGAACCCAATTGCTTGATGGGGGCATCGGTTTTGTACATATACGGCGGTGTTTGCAGCTTCGGCCCATGGAAACTTCGAAGTCTTCGATCATGAAGCATAGCACGAACAGCTTCCATGATCATACGGTTCTTCCTTTCCGCCACACCATTCTGCTCAGGAGTAGTCTCCCTCTTAATGCCAGCCTCTTTACAAAAATCATGAAACTCATTAGATTCATATTCAGTCCCACTATCAGTACTTAAGATCTTGATCTTCTTTTCGGTTTGATTCTCAATCAAGGCTTTGAAGTGTCGAAACCAGGAGAACACTTCATCCTTCTTTTCCAGAAGCATATCCAAGTCTTGCAAGAATAGTCATCTGTAAAAGTGAGGTAATATGAATATCCTCCCAAGGAGTTCACAGGCATCATACCAAATATGTCTAAGTGAACTAACTGCAATATATCGAAGGTCTTGCTTTGGCTTGAGGGGAATGGTCCCCTTTTTAGCTTTCCTTCGGCACATCCAGGACATACACCTTCTTGCTCTAATCTAAACTCGGGCATCCCGGTCACCATTTTTCTCACATCAGGTAGAGCTTTATAATGAAGGTGAGCAACCTCCGATGCCATAGTTTGCACTGAAGAGATGTGTCACAAGACATGACACCTAGCGGACTTCCTCCGACCTAATATAATCAATCAACTCAAAACCCAAGAGTGAAGGCATCTTTAATATTGTTTTTCCATACACGTACCTTGCCATCGCTAAAAACCACCTTGTAGCCTTTGTCTTCCATTGTCGAAATGGACACCAGGTTCTTTTTGAGATCAGGTACATATAATACATCCTGTAGGTGGATTGTATTACCTTGATTCAAATTGAGAGAGACATTGCCTACACCTTTCACAGGATAATTCATATTCCAGCCTTTCCTTGAATTTAGCCTCGGAATTGTTTCTTCTTTTAGATTGAGAAGAAAAGGCAGCGGGATGACCTTTAAGTGTGGGCATTTCCTGTTCTTCCATCCTTGCTTCTTCTTGAATGCATCTTGCCATTAATTCCTCAAATCCGGGAATTACATTATTGTTGAGAAGAGTAGTCCTGAATATATACCATTCAAATGGTAGTCCTCCAAGAGTTGTGAGTGCCATTTCCCTATCAGGAATTACTTCCCCAATATATAGGAGATCATTCTTGATCTCGGTGATTCTTAAGAAATATGCTTGCATATTTTCGTCTTAGCCCTTCTTAATTTCCTTCAGCTTATTTCTAAGAGACAGAACTTGATTTGCATCATTAACTTTAAATAAACTCACCAGTCTATCGTAGATTTCCTTGGAGGTGTTCAGTTCAGAAACATAGGCCACCAAGCGCTCGTCGATAGAGTCTCGGATGGTCTTCTTTGCTTTGACTTCTCTAGATTTCCATTTGTTCCTGGCAACAGCAAATGCATTTGATGGAGGCTCAACAATATTGCCTCTCACATGGTCCAACACTCCTTGATCTTCTAAGGTTAGATCAAGAGACATCTTCCATCCGTGATAGTCAGACTTCTCACGGAACTTGTCTTAAGCAGGGAAGAGTGTTGAGGACCCCATAGTTCTTTTAGGATAGCCTTGCCAATCTTCTCTTCGATGATTGCTCTTGCTCTTGCTCGGGCTTTGTCTTCACCTCAGCTCTGATACCATGTTAAATTATGGTATGTTCTATGCTTAGAGCAGTTTTACTTATCTTTTTTATTATTATCCACAGATTAGCAATCACATGTACATAAGTAAAGTGCAGATAGAACATTAAACAATCAACAGAAAAACAAGCCAAGACAAGAGACACAAGATGTGGCGGCTAGCCAGGGACAAACCCCAATATGGGGAAACCCTTTGATCAAATCTTCTTTTATCTTCAATAATTCAGCAGAGAGAAAAGTACAAAAGTCTGATTTATATCAGCAGCAGCAAACCCTAGATCAGCGGCATTAGCATCACCGACATCAGCATCATCGGCATCACCAGCCTCAGTATCATCGGCATCACCAGCATCATCCCTAAACTAGGGCAGTCAATATCTTGCAAACCGACCGTTGGATCGCCTTGATTCCTTCACCAAAAAATGCGGCCTTCCAAGGAGAGTCGGGTTCACCTACTGCGCAGTCTAGAGAGAGAGAATGATGGTCAATGCTGGTCAAACTTCCGATCTGCAGTTGCAGCCCTAAATTCTGCATCCTTCCTTCCACACGTGTGAGAGAATAGTCCCTTTCTGTGCAATAGGAGAAGAGCCTCTTTTCTGTGCAAGAGAGAGAGAGAGATGTGATGAATGTGAGTGTCCAAATGAGGAAAAGACCTCCTGTATTTATATACAAATGTTGATGATGAATAGATTCATCTGTTGGGCTTCTAAGCCTACATGAGTTGCAGGTTGGCTTGATAATTTATTCCATAATCAAAATAAATTCATATCTCCATAACTACTTATCAGAATCGGATGATCTTTAGATCAATCCTACACCTCTCAAAGAGAGGAATCTAGGAAAAATATTATTAGCAATGAATAAGGTGACCCACATGAAGTTTGGCCCTAGTTGCCAATTTTAACAGATGGAGAATACATTAGACGGAGACGAAGACAACTTTGCAAATGGGATCATTGAGGAATAAGTGTACAATGAGCAGCCTCGGGGCTTTGGGGTAAATGGGAAGGATTCCCCTTTTTGTACACTTAAGAAAGCCTTGTATGAACTCAAGCGGGCACCGAAAGCATGATATTTCGGGATCGATGGATATTTGTTGAGTATGGGCTTCATCCAAAGTGAAGTGGATCCTAACTTAAATTATATATTTGTTGGGAGTGAACTGCTTATTTTGGTGTTATAAGTAGATGACTTGTTTCTAACAGGGGTGGAGAAACTCATTGTAGGGTGCAAAGTAGATATGGTAGTTGAGTTTGAGATGATGGGCATCGACATGATGCATTACTTCTTGGGTTTGGAGGTTTGGCAAAAACTAGGGGAGATATTCCTTGTGCAATGTAAGTATACAATTGAAATCCTAAATTGATTTTGGATGGAAGACTACAAACCTATGGCCACAGCCATGACCACCAATTTGAAGAAGGTGACTTAATATAAGAGTTAGTGAATCCCACATTGTACAAGCAGTTAATAGGTTCCTTGATGTTTTTGGCCAACACTAGATCATATATGTGTTTTGTAGTGAACACCTTAAGTCATTTCACGTTGAAGTTGGGGCAGGAGCATTAGGTAGTAGAAAAACATGTGCTCAATAGTTGAGGGGCATGATGGAGTATAGTCTAAGATATCTTGGAGATGGTGAAGTGAAGTTGTAGGTAGGCAATGTGGCAGACAGGAAGAGCACTCAAGGGTTTTGCTTTAGTTTGGGATCGATAATGATATCCTAGTTTAATAAGAAGCAGACATTTTGTGGCAGTTAGCTCAACAAAGTCAGAATATATGGCAGCTAGAATAGTGAGTTGCGAGGCCATTAGGCTTAGCAAGTTGTTTGCTAGTTTATTTGATCAAGAGTTGGATCCCATGATGATTTACTGTGATAATCAAAGTTGTATCAAACAATGAGAATTCAATCTTTCATAATTGGTCCAAGCACACAAAGATCATATATCACTTCATATGAGATAAGATTCTAACCAAGCCCTTAGCAAAAGGGAAGATTGAAGTATTCAAAGACTGTTATAAACATAATAATAATAAATAATAATAAGTTAATTAATTAAAGTCAAAGGGTACCTGTCCCTTCACCTCATGACCATTCAATCCTATAAATAAACCATCATGAGGCTCATTGTAACATCATCATTCTAATCAATCGTTTTTATCAATCAATATATTTTGTGTCTACAAAATAATTCTATCTTCAGTTATAGATAGGGACTATCTATTACATTGGTATCAGAGCCAATTGTGGCTAATTTTGTGGGTAACTTACCACAAGCAGCCAACCAATTTCATGAATTAAATATGCTTAGCAGTATAAGTGATTCATACAATTGTCATCCACACAAGATATACAAACAAGTTGATCATCGTACACCTGCGTTCTGTACATAACCATGCTCTGACCCATGCATTCATTCAACCACCCACTCCATTGTACACACTGTCATTCAACTTGTCAGCCACCAACCAGCAACCACGATACCATTATGTACTACCATCCATATCCGCTGTGACTATGTCATACTATTTCGTACATGTCATCAATCATTGTTGCACCGCCACATTTAGCTTAGGTTTGTCGCTAGTTCTATGAATTCCATACAACCCACTTTTCTTTGCCATATACCCATACAACCCAACAATCATTGTGCCCTTTAAAAAAAATCATTGCAAAAATTTGTAAAGGTCATACGCCCTTTCCATAAAGACACAATCATCCATACGTTAAAAAAAATAGTGATTTTTTTTTGGGGGGGTCGAGATATAACAAGTACCTTTTTAAATAATAAATAAAATGGTACTCTTCAAAAATTAACCTTTTGTACATAAATATTTAAAAAATATATATCAAATAAATTATATTAAAAAGTAAGTGGAGGCTGCAAAGAAAAAAAACAAACCCCAAAATGGTTAGTAATGATGAGTTACATGCAAAGGTTAATCGATGTACAAATGAGGTCAAGAGCATAAGACGTCGTCTTGGTAATGTTGAGAAGGCGCGAAAAGAATTGGGAGAAGAACAAAAATAGTTGGGAGGACTTAATGGTGTTCTCAACTTTTAAGCAGTAAATTTGCAGCGGAAAAATAAATAGGAAATCACCACAAGATAGTAGAAATTCACCTCAATAAATCTCCATTCACTTTATATTGAAATATGGAAAATTTAGGGCCTAGACCCATAGAGAAGGTACACAAAAAATATAGTAATATTAGAACCTAGTAATGGGCCTAAGATTTCGGCCCAACGAAGAATTCCGCCCCCTGAAAATGGTTGCTCTGGAAGATGAATTGGCCCTGGCAGATTTGGACATGTACATGCAAAATTTGACCCTCCTAGCTATACAGCCTACATATTGGAATTCTCGGCGCATCCAAGGAAACTTGGCCTCCAAGTCTTGACCCACCTGCTAGAATTTTCGGCCTTCTCTCACTATCTCAGCCTGCTCAGGATTTTTGCCCTCTGTCTCCCCTCCAAGTCTCAACCCCCTTTAAATATCTCAGCCCTCACACAAATTCTCCTTGCAAAAATTTATTGCACGCTTTTCCTCTTTCTCCTCTGTCACTCGAGCCTCTCACTCATGAGAAAATCACTTTCTCCAAAATGCAATGTGTATCTTCATCCTCTCCTTTAGTTTCTCTTTATCATTTCAAATGGAGCAAAATCTCTAACCTTCAATCTCCAAAGTGATAGACAATGAGGATTAAATCCTAACCCACTTAGATGAATGGTTGAGATTAGATCTAAATCACTTAAATAATTAAATTATTTATCCTTAGAAATTTGCTCAATTAGCTAACATTAATCAATTAAATTAATGTGCTTTTCCTAAGTTAAAATTTAGGAAAGAAATCATATAACTTGCTCCTCTCGAACAAGCAAAAGAGGACTTCTCTCCTGCTTGCTAGACACATAACATATGCAGAAGACCTTCAGATGCTATAAAATCAACACTCCCTCCTAGAAAGGAAGAGATTCTCCACCGCCCCCAACTTGTCCCTGTAGAATTGAAACTTGCCCTTCAATGAGGGCTTGGTGAGAATGTTTGCCACTTGCTCATCTGTGGATATGTAATGCAATCTGACAACACCTCTATGGACCCTTTCTCTAATGAAGTGGTACTTGATCTCTATATGTTTGGACCTATCATGAAACACTGGATTTTCTGAAAACTTGATCCAACTTTCACTGTTGCAGTGAATCATTGTGGGTCCCACCTCAATACCAAATAAAGTTGTTAGCATTTTGCAATCACAACTCGCTGAACTTGCGTCCATCTACTTAGCCCATGTTGGGCTAAGTGTTACTTAGTGTTACTTCCTACTAAACCATGAGATCATAGTTGACTCCAAGTTGAAACAGCGACCCAAGTACTCTTCTTGTCCAGTACACTCCCATCCCACTCTAAATTTGTGTAGCCCTGCAATTGCACTCTACCAACACTCACAACCTGAGTCCATACTCCACTATACCTCTCATGTACTTGAGCACATGTTTCGCTGCCACCTAATGTATCCTCCGAGGTTCCACCATAAACTAGCTCAAGTTGTTCACAAAAAAACAATATTTGACCTAGGGTTAATAGATACATCAAGGACCCTATCAACTGCCTATACAATGTGGAATCCACCAACTCACTCTTAAAAGCATTAAGCTTCCTCAAGTTGGTAATCAAGGGTGTCAACATAAGCCTGTAATTCTCCATCTCAAATCTCTTCAGGATATCAATCGCATACTTTCCCTACCCAAGGAATATCTCTATTGGTTGCTTCCACACCTCCAATCCCAAAAAGTAGTGCACCATCTCGATGTCCTTCATCTCGAACTTCGAAGCAAGGTCTTCCTTACACATCTCTATGAGCTTATCAAATCCCGTCATAAAGATATCATCCACGTAGAGCACCAAGATGAACAGAACACCATCAACAAGAACATTGTACAAGTTGGAATCCACCTCACTCTTAGTGAAGCTCAAGCCAAGCATGTACCCATCAATCCTTGAGTAACTTGCTTGAGGTGCTTGCTTAAGTCCGTAGAATTCCTTTTTCAACCTACATATATGGGACTCCCTCCCATGCACCTAAAATCCCTGAGGCTGCTCAATATACACATGCTCATCAATTACCCCATTGAGGAAGGTTATCTTCACATCCATCTAATGTATCCTCCACTCCATTTCTGAAGCAATGGAAATAATCACCGTGATAGATGCATATCTGGTGACAAGAGCAAAAGTCTCCTCCTAGTTTACTCCCTCCTGGGAGAACCCTCTCACAATGAACCTCGCCTTATACTTCTCGACACTGCCCTCTATTGCATGTTTGATCTTATAGATCCATCGAGAAGTGATCATTGATTTCCCTTCAGGCCATGGTACAATCTCCCAAACATCATTCTTCGTGATGGAGTTGTACTCCACCATGGCATCCCTCCAAACCTGCTGGTTTGTTACCTCCTCAAAAGTAGAAGGCCTGGACTCACTAACTCTGGTCATCAACGCCATGTAACTGGAAAATCTCCTCGGTGGTCTACTCTCCCTGAAAGTGTTCCCAGGAACCTCCACATGCTCCTCAACATCTCTCAATGTTTTTTGAGCCCATCTCAACCTCCTCCTAACAAAGCTTGAAGGAATATCTTGCTCCTCCTCTTGATCAGAAGGTTTTGTCCCTGCTACTAGTGTTGTTGGTCCCTCCTCAGTCTTCAGAGCCTCTCGCTTCCAATCCTCTGCCACTACTAGATCCAATCCATGTGACCTCCTAAAGCTCCCACCCTCCAATTGACCATTATCTTCCTGTAGAATTGAGGCTTCTGTGATCCATAATAGTTGTAAGAAGAGCTTCGACGTAGATCACATGACAAAAGACCTTTGTCGACGCGTTTCGAACCAACTAGTGTGGTTCATCGTCAGGACAAGTTGAAGAAACAGATCTGGCGTAGCATGTTTAATAGACGGAGCAGAGACTCCAACGACTTCCAAACGGCTATTTTTGACTCATGGACCAAGGTACAATTTCTATTAATAAATTCTATATTTTTAATATTAATATTATTTTATTTCTCGAAATAAGTAAAATTAGGTAAAAAGTTAATTTATCTAATTAAATTAATATAGTAATACAAATGGTTATTTAAATTCTATTCTTATTCCAAAAAATAGGATGTTGGGTTAAATTAGGAATAAATAAATAAATACCTAATTATAATGGTAATAAGTTATTCAATTAATAACTAACTATATTTATGAATGTTTATTATAGGTATGATAATTTGTTTTTAAAATTATATTCCTTACGATTGATGTAATCCCAAGTTGATTTATCTAATTAAATTAATATAGTAATGCTTAAAGGTTACTTACATTCTATTCATATTCTAAAAATAGGATGTTAGGTTAAATTAAGAATAAATAAATAAATATGTAATTGTAATGGTAATTAATGACTAACTATATATATGAATGTATGATAATTTGTTTTTAAAATTAAAATCCTATATTACCTGTTTATGAAATTGTTAAGATTACAATTAATAATATCCATCTTACGAGGAAGGATCGAAAAGTAGGTGAGAATGTTTAATAAATAATTTAATTTATTTTAAAGAGATTTTTATTATATATATATATATATGTCATCAAAAAGGGCTGAAAATAAAAGATTAAAGAGAAGCAATCATACTAATAAATATGAATAACTTAACATAAATATCATAATTCGTATATACCTGTAAAAATGACTTACTGAATACAATAAAAGGCAAGAAAAGGACTTCCACCAGCCCTCTTCAAAGAGAAAATCATATACCAATTTAAAAACCTGAATAAAAGAAATACCGGAGGAACATACTAAACAGGCCAGAATATGAAGCTGCCAGCGATAAATTTATAAAAGCAAAAAGAAATGGACGATACTAACCAGAAGAATGCAACATGGATGAACAAAGGGGGAAGGAAGAAACCCTAAGATAACAGGGCAGGGATCCAACTTCTACTTACCTTCCAACCATCATCTCGGTTGAGGTTGATGGGTCTTCGTTCAATTTCAATAGCTTCCCTTAACTTGCGATGATGGAACCGATCCACCCTGGCAATGACTTGGGCCTCCTCAATGCAGACATGATGCTTAGTCTTGTCCACATGCTCTGCTAGGGCTGAGGACTTTGTTCTTCCATGCCTCAAGTCTGCTGCATGCTCATCAATTCTCTGTTGGATGGAGCGCCCTGTTTCCCCTATATAGGGAGTCCCACAAGAGCAAGGGATCAGATACACTCCCTTCAAGTCCTTGGGGTTGACAGGATCCTTCACCGATCGCAGGGAATTACGAATGGTTCTGAGGGGCCTGAAGGTAGAGGGAATATCAAACTTTCTAAGGACCCGAGCAATCCTGTCCGTGGTTCCTTGGATATAGGGAAGATGGACTCCTGGAAGGCGATCCTTAGGCTCTTTCTTAATCAGCGCATTTTTGGAGGCTCTAAGGAAGGCCTTCTGCCCAAGTTGCTTACTGTATCCGTTTTCCACAAAGACATCAAGGAGGTGGGATCTCTCTCCCTCCAGGCTTTCTTTATCCGAAATCCTGAGGGCACGCGTAGCAAGGGTGTTAAGAACACCCATCTTCTGAGCCGGGAAATGATGGGAATCGGCGTGAAGATACTGCTCTGTGTGCGTTTTCTTTCTGTAAACCGCGTGGGAGAGAGAGCCATCCTTCCTCTTAGAAATAAGAATATCCAGGAAGGGGAGGCTACCATTGACCTCTTTTTCCATGGTGAACTTAATAGCGGAGGATTGGCCGTTGAGGTGATCCAAGAAACGATCCAGCTCCTCATGGCCATGGGACCAGATGACATTAGTGTCATCTACATAACGCTTCCAAAGCTTGGGAGGGAGACGAGCTGAGGCAAGAGCCTTGGCTTCAAAATCTTCCATAAAAAGATTCGCCACTATCGGGGAGAGGGGGGAACCCATGGCAACACCACAGGTCTGCTCGAAGAACTCACCCTCAAAACTGAAGAATGTGGAAGTGAGACATACCTCTACCAGATGAGCGATGTCCGGATCCGTTAGGCGGTAGATCACTTCCATTGCCTCTTTTATAGGAATGCTCGTGTATAGGGAGACTACATCAAAGCTGACAAGAATGTCCCCAGGGTCGAGTCTAATATCCTCGAGATCCTTGATGAAGGATGCAGAATCCTTCACGAAGGAATCGGTGCGGCCAACCAGGGGCTTCAGCTTAAGAGCCAAAAACTTGGCTAGAAGGTAGGTTGGACCCCCTACAAGCCTTAGTCTCTTTGTATCCATCAAAAATGCCCTTCTCTACTAAGGGCTCCAACTTAGTCCTCTTTCTAAATGTAGACATAAATTGAACTACCAAAGATGTGAAGGTGGGTCACCTCTGGTTTGACTCTTGCGAAATACTCCTCAAGACTTTTGTCCTCCAAAATATTGAGAGGACACTTGTTCTACAAATAGACAGTCATGTTGCATGCCTCTGTCCACATAAACATAGGCAGATCATGGATCATAGCCTTGGTTCCTCCAATGACGACCTTGTTTCCTCTCTACCACTATATTTTGTTGCATATTATATGGCACTATCATCTCCTTGTTAATTCCATCTTCCTAGTAGAAATTCTTAAACTCATTGGAGGTATACTTGCCCCCATTGTCCAATCTAAGGATCTTAATCTTCTTCCCCATCTGGTTCTCCAAAAGTGGCCTAAACTACTGAAACCGACTAAAGACCTCATCCTTGGCCTTCGAGAAGTATATCCAAGTCCTCCTGGAGAAATTGTCTACAAATATCACATAATAACAATACCTCATCACAGACTCCACTAACATAGGACTACACACATCTGAATGTATCAAGTCCAACACACCCTTGAATCTGCTCTCGTTGCTTAGAAATGCAGCCTTAGCGTACTTGCCAAGTGCACATCCTTTGCACACTCCATCCTACTCTACACTGAACTCCGAAAGACTAGTGACGGTCTCTCGTAACAATGGTAAAGCTCTATAGTGCAAGTGACCCATCTTCCTATTCCACAGTTCATAGAGGTTGTCAATGGCATGCACTAGGGCTCAGTTGGTTGCCCTCTCAAAAATTATAGGTTACCCTCTTTGCCTGCAATCACTCTCCTCGAGCTAAGGTCAGATGCCCTCAACCTAACAAGTACGTGTCCATCTATAAAGTTGACCTCATAACCCTTGACCTCCATCATTGATACAAAGAGTATTTTTTTAAGCCTAGGTACATACATCACCTCATTCACCTACATTGGACTCCCGAAATCCAACTGAAATTGTAAGGTTCCCACACCCTCTACTACACATTTGGCATTGCCCCCAAGCTCCACATGTAGGTCTCTCTGCTCCTTTGCCACACTTGTGAAGAGATCTTGAGATCTCATCATGTGACAAGATGCTCCACTATCCACAAACATCACGCCACATGTAATGGTGCCAGAAAGACAAGACACCAATGAGAATTCCTTCTCAAATTTGGTGGCCAACTCATCCAGCTGTGCATATGCAGTCACAGGTGTCTTTCCCTTGCCCTTCTTCTTGTTTGGACATTGACCTACACAATGTCCATATTTATGGCATGCAAAGCACTTGACTTTACTCGTGTCCTTTTTATTATCAGCTTATGAAGTAGCTCCTCCACTTGGGTTCTGCTTAGCTTTTGCCTTGCCCTTCTTTGCCTAACCAACAAGTGCAAGGTTTTCCTCTACTACTCCTACATTGTCCACCAAACAATGACTCCTCTCAAATTGTATTTTGAGTTAAGTCATCCCAAAGTTTGTTCAAATCAAGAAGTTTATCTAGTGCCAGGATCCTTGTCACAAAAGTAGCTCATTATTTTGAAAACTCGCTCGAGGCTATCTTAAGAAGTTCAACCTCCATCACAGCTAACACAATAATTGCAAGCTCATCTTGAACTTGTTGAATCCTAGTGAGGTATGATGCCACTATGTATGATCTATTCATCATGGCGTTTCTCAACTTCTCTCTCAACACCATCTTCCAATTCTTATTATCACTATGGTACAGCTTTGTCAAAGTTGTCTACATTTAATAGGAAGTCTTCTTTCCTGATATGTGAGGAATCACATGATCCTTCAAAGCATCCAAAATGATACATCGAACTTTCACATCCTTCAAATTATGAGTGGCATATCTTGTACCATACGAAAGAGGTTGTATGTCAGTATCAGCAAATTCCTACACATTATTTTCCATGAGAATTATTGAAATTCTCTCCTTCCATGGATTGAAATTAGATGCCCTTTCAGTATCTTCAAACCTCAACCTGGTAGAAATCATTCTCCTAGATCAAACCCTTAACTACAAAACCCTTCAACTTAAAAATAAAATTCGATGTAAGCCTTTATGCAGTGATCTTCCTTCTCTTTCTAGTGCTTCGATACCATGCTAAACTATTTTTTTTCCTATGAAAAAAAAAACGTAATTCTATTCCTTTGAAACAAAATTACATTCTACTTATACACTTCGAGAGCATATATTCTTAAGGATCTTCAAAGATCCTCCTAGAGTCTACAGAGATATGAATCAAAATATCCCTAAGATGTGCCAAAAACAAACATGAACATGTTTGTTTGTTTTTTACATCGATTTGAAATATAGATCTTAGGGCCAAAAAATAGAAGCATCCATTGATTATAATCAAGAATATTGGATATTCCTAGCTACCAGTCATAGATATGACATTAATCATGAAGTCTATTAACCAAAAAAAAATACAACCAGAAAAACAAAATCCAGGGTGTAGTTTTGTGATGTTATCCATCTCTACAAAATCCAGTGTTGCCTCCTCCATGTACAGCCTATGATAAAACTCATAATGTTCCTCCCCTAGATATTCTGAGATTTGCCAAGGTCCCCTATCCATGACCAGGCCCTCTTTAGAAAGGCGAACCACTGTGACATTCCTCTCCCTATATATATGAACATGTGTGAAAAATGTAAATGATCCTTTAATCCTCATGATATCTTGTAAAACTGGAACAAGAGTAAAATTTTGACAATGATGACGTTCATTTACCCAGTTTACTAATAACATAGAATCACCATAAACCTGTAACCAGTCACATCCATTATCCTTTGCAAATACTAACAGGGCTTAAGGGCCAAGAGCTCAGCTAAGTTATTTGCTCCCCTCCCTAATCCCATTTTTGCATGAAAGATATGATCCTCTATGAGAGAAAGAACAACCCCCCCCCCCCACTTCTATGATTTGCCTCCTGAGAGGCTCCATCAAAATATCCCCAGGGTACAATTTTGTCGGGATTCTCAACCCTAATTAGACGAGGGTGGTTTTTAACTGTAGGCTAGGGAAAGTGTGAAAGGATTTCCAAACTCTCAACTGCTATCTTCTTCGGCAGAATGATTATATCTTGGAAAATGCTCTTATTTCAAGCTAACTAAATGCTCCATGAAACTATCAGAGGCAAAGCTTTTGTGTTTTCTATAGTCGAATTTCGATACCATGTCCTCCAACATTCTACAACACTTTGGTCCTCCCATTTGCAAGTAGGTCCTAGAGAGGATTTACACCCTTCCCAAACATTCTCCAAGAAAGGGCATTTTATGAATAGATGCCTTGTGGATTCTCCTCTTGATTTGTATAAACAACACTAGCCAAGTCCTATTTTTTATCTCTTTTGCATCACATCCCATGTTGGCACCTTCTCATTTAGTAAGCACAACATGAAAATACGAGTCTTCATAGGACATTTCAGCTACCAAATGTTCTTCCACCACCAAACCTGATCGTTTGGCTGGCCACCTATACTATAGTGAAGGTATCCCAATTTAGGTGTATACTAACTTGAGGGGGAAAAAGTCCATATTAACTCATCCTTTGAATCTGTCAATCATACATTGGATTCTTGTAAAGTTGTCACATATCTGATCCATTCTATCTAGTGTGGTCCTTCTACTCCCAAAGCTCTCATTGACCTCCAACTCTATTGCCATAGAGTTGAATATTGTGGATCTACTTGTGACAATCTCGAGCAGCCTCTTTCCCTGAACCAATTGACCACCTGCTGAGGTAATATGAATCTGTCCCTGCTACCAACCCATGGCTCTATTCCAGTGTAAGAACCAAATAACTGAAATACAAAAACAGTAAAGAATTTAAAGCAAGTACCTACCTGAACTGTTGTAATTGATGATGCCTGTGTAGAAATTTTGAATAATTTAACACATATTCAATGGAGATTAACCTGATCATGTACTATTGCGGAAAACATACACGATACATAAGCTCCTCTGCGTTGATCATCAATATAGCAGCATCAATAACAATAAAACATCAAGAGCATTCACACATTAACACAGTATGTATCCCGGGGAAAGCATCTCGCTAAAAACCCCAAGTATCTGTATATTAATGATTGAGTCATGTAACATTACACAGCATAATACTTCTCACAAGTATCTCCACCTCTGTTACACACAATACAGCTCAGATCTTATCTCCAAATCTCTTCCGCTGCTTGCCTGCCTCCACTGCTCAATACCTGCTCAAGAACTGATGAGAATGGCTCACCAAACTCGTTTTTTCACCTGCAAAATAGTTACTCACGCTTTGTGGACGTGAGCATAAGCTAAAATGTGGGCAAATACGTGGGCAAACTCATTGGCATACTCAATCCCTTGATTGTGCAAGATCTGGTGCACAACTATAGTCACAACTGATAGCAATTTGATTCTCTACCACTTGTCCCTGTTGAACTGAACATGCACTGACATGCAACTGAGTTAACTGATGTATTCATTAGTTGTATTATGAGTTAATAACTTGTGAATTAATTAATAACTAATTCACCCAACTCATCTCTAGTTTATTTGCCAGTTAGACTAAATACAACCAGTTTAACAAAGCTAAACTGAACACAACTCCATCAACTCCACAATCAACTCCACCAAACTCAACTGATTGAGTTCTAACTGAAGTCATGCATGCAACAACTCAACTGACTCATAAGAAAAGCGTAATTCCTTCTAACAGCTGCATGTGCCACCTCTGTAGCTCAAACTGAAGTGCTCCAAGAGAATAAGATTAAGTTTATAGTCCAAATATTATTGTGAGATAATAATATTTGACTTTTCTATTTTTGACAGCCAGTCTAAAAATAGACTTGATCACTCACACTGTGATCACTCCCACTTTCATCAAAAATAGAAGTCCATCTATTTTTCCCAACTTGATCAATCATCCATAAACAACAACCTGCAATCCATAGACATGATCCATATGTCTAAAAATAGACATAGTCTAAAAATAGACTTGAGCCAAAAATAGCCTGCGGGCCCACTTAGTGAAGGCGACTCTTTTCACTAAGCTCCATCATCTTGTTGCAATCTCAACACTCCCTCTCGACAAGATATGGATTATCAGCAACCCCTATCTTGCCTCGGTGGTACTCGAATTTGCTTCTGGTGAGAGCCTTCGTCAGAATATCAGCATCCTGATCATCTGTTGGAATGTACGAAAGTAACATGATCGTCCGCTGCACACAATCTCTTATATGATGGTACTTGATGTCGATGCTACCATATACTCGGCCTCTTGAGCTCCCTGCCCAATCTACATCCATGAAGCCACATAGCTTCACCTCATCCAATCCATATCCCGATGTGCCTGTCTTGAGCCTGCACACATGCGACTCCACCAACTGCTGGTAACCAGTGGCATCCACTACCTCCGCTGAAGTAGCATACTCCTTCCTCCAACCTCTAGGAAGGAACGCAATCTTCACATTCAACTGATGAATGTGCCATCCCATCTGCACCTCTTTGTAGATCCATCTCGAACCTACCACTGATTTCCCCTCCGGTCTTGGGACAATCTCCCATGCACTGTTTCTGACAATAGAATCATACTCTTCCACCATGGCATCTACCCATGGGACCTCCACAAACTTCCTCGAAAGAGGATGGCTAGTCACAACACACTTGCTCATAAGACCATGTAAATCCAGTGTACGATCAGGTGACTATCTCTGCCTGCGTTGGGCTGTAGGTGGTCCTACAACTTTCTCTGCATCTTGAGCCAGTCGCTCAGCTTCTGTCAAGTGCTTTCGCCCTCTGATGGTTGGTGCTGCATGAGTGGTCTCTTCCACTCCATGAACCTCGTCCTGTGGCTCATCCTTGGGAACTAATAGTTCCTCATCTGCATGTAAGTGTAGCTCCCTCTCAAGCGAACACTTCATGGCTTTCTCCTCCTGAAATTTTATATCCCGTCGCACAACAGTTTTACCACTGTCTGGCAAATACACCCGATAGTTGTGTGGCGTATCAGTGTACCCCACAAATATCCCAACCTCTGCAGTTGGCTCCAACTTCTTTCTGGCATACTTCTTTACATGCATGTAAACGTTAGCACCAAACATCCTCAAATGAGAAAGATCAGGCTTCTTACCAGAATAAGTCTCCTCAGGTGTACTCATGCCAAGTATCCTATGAGGACAACGGTTCTGCACATAAACTGCTGTACTGCATGCTTCCGCCCACAAGTGAAGGGGTAGGCCCTGATCATGCAACATTGCCTGTGCAGCACCCACAATCATTCTATTCTTCCGCTCAGCTACCC
>APFE031393356.1:88535-127770 GCA_000404065.3 Pinus taeda | reverse complement strand
CCCATCCTGACAACTTCTCCCAACCATTGACAGAGTCCTGATAGGAATGCCAACTCTTCGGAAGACCAAGGAGAGCCAAGCTCACCACGTCCTCATCATCGACAGTAACCCCCACACTTCCCATCTCATCTCGACACTGAGTGAACTTCGTGAGATACTTGGGAATACTGTCACCCTTCTCGCATTTGATGTTTCTGAGTTTATCTATGAGCGCCAGCTTCCTCTGATCACTCTTGCTTTGGAATAATTCTGTTAATGATTTCCACATCAAATATGGAGTAGCCTTTCCATGGAGGCTGGACACAATGTGATCCTTCACGCCCTCCAACAGAATCCTTCGACATTTTGCGTTCTTCTTTTGCCAAGCATCAGCTTGAGTAGCATCAGTAGGCTTTGGGATATCCGTATCTATGAACTCCTTCAGCCCGTTATCATCCAATACTGCCTCCATCCTGTCCTTCCATGCAATATAGTTTGAGCTGCCCTCAAGAGCATACTCCAATCGCAATCCGTTGAAAGACATTGCTGCGTTGTCACCAAGAAAACACTGCTGCAAATTCGAATTCCACCAGCAACCAAATCAACCGCCTCAGATCTAAGATTCGTGAGAACACAATATTTCTCGTACAGAGATTGACTGTATGGGCTTTTACCGGATATTTCACCTTCCAAAGGAAGGATGAATCCAGAGGCTACCTGGCCCGATTACAGGCTCTGCCTAGAGAAATAGAATGTAAACACTTCCTGAATAGGAGATCTGATGATCAACAGCTCTGATACCATGTAGAAATTTTGAATAATTTAACACATATTCAACAGAGATTATCCTGATCATGTACTATTGCGGAAAACATACACAATACATAAGCTCCTCTACGTTGACCATCAATATAGCAGCATCAATAACAATAAAACATCAAGAGCATTCACACATTAACACAGTATGTATCCCGGGGAAAGCATCTCGCTAAAAACCCCAACTATCTGTATATTAATGATTGAGTCATGTAACATTACACAACATAATACTTCTCACAATTATCTCCACCTCTGTTACACACAATACAGCTCAGATCTGATCTCCAAATCTCTTCCACTGCTTGCCTGCCTCCACTGCTCAATACCTGCTCAAGAACTGATGAGAATGGCTCACGAAACTCGTTTTTCACCTGCAAAAATAGTCACTCACACTTTGTGGACGTGAGAATAAGCTAAAATGTGGGAAAATACGTGGGCAAACTCATTGGCATACTCAATCCCTTGATTGTGCAAGATCTGGTGCACAACTATAGTCACAACTGATAGCAATCTGATTCTCTACCACCTGTCCCTGTTGAACTGAACATGCACTGACATGCAACTGAGTTAACTGATGGATTCATTAGTTGTATTATGAGTTAATAACTTGTGAATTAATTAATAACTAATTCACCCAACTCATCTCTAGTCTATTTGCCAGTTAGACTAAATACAACCAGTTTAACAAAGCTAAACTGAACACAACTCCATCAACTCCACAATCAACTCCACCAAACTCAACTGATTGAGTTCTAACTAAAGTCATGCATGCAACAACTCAACTGACTCATAAGAAAAGCGTATTTCCTTCTGAAAGCTGCATGTGCCACCTCTGTAGCTCAAACTGAAGTGCTCCAAGAGAATAAGATTAAGTTTATAGTCCAAATATTATTGTGAGATAATAATATTTGACTTTTCTATTTTGACAACCAGTCTAAAAATAGACTTGATCACTCACACTGTGATCACTCACACTTTCATCAAAAATAGAAGTCCATCTATTTTTCCAACTTGATCAATCATCCATAAACAGCAACCTGCAATCCATAGACATGATCCCTATGTCTAAAAATAGACATAGTCTAAAAATAGACTTGCGCCAAAAATAGCCTGCGGGCCCACTTAGTGAAGGCGACTCTTTTCACTAAGCTCCATCATCTTGTTGCAATCTCAACAGCCTGCAGCTACTCTGCTTCAATTACCGAGAGACCAATTCCACCCAGCCAGACTGAGCAGAGCCTGGCTGCTCAATCCAGTAAGCTTCTCAACAGAAGCTAACTGTCCCCCGTGCCCAGAACCTCAAAACATTCAAAGCTCATCCAATGGCTGGTTCTTCAACCTGGTTTGTCCTCTTGGTTTTTCTCCTCCTTTTCTCCTGATGTCTTCCCCCCGCTGAAAACCCTGTCTACCTCTATATGAAGCCCTTCTTGGCGGTGACCGCCCTGTTCACCAGCGACTCCACCGTTTACTATAGTGGTGACAACTCTCCTGTGAACGTGAGTCATAACCTTTACAGGTATAATTACATTATGTTTAGATTTTAGTTTAATTAAACGTGATGGCAATAATTTGTTTTATATAGTTTAATTATATTTATTTTATTATAGTTTATTTATATTTATTTTATATAAAGTTTTATTATATTATTTTTATAAAGTTTAGAACTTTATATTTATTTTATTATAAAGTTTAGGACTTTATATTAGTTAATTTATAGATGGGTCGTTACATCCAGCTTTGATAAGGCACCCATCCCCTACATTCCACACCAATCCATTTTTGATAATGTCAAAGGAATTTAACACGGCTCTCCATACTATTGAGATATTCGCCCTTGGCTTGACTGGAGTATAAAGCCAATCTTCCAATGACAAGGAGTATAAAGCCAATATATTTGCCAGTAACCACTTGAGTCTACAAATTATCCATGTTAATTAATCTCCACCCACATTTCGTAGCTAATGTCGACAAGAAGAAGAATATGATTTTAAGTCCCCAACCTCCTAAGGCTTTCAGCATCGCTATCTTCTGCCATCTCACCTAAGGGAACACATAATGGTCTTTTTGCCCTACCCACATAAAAGAGAAACAAATTCTTCTAGCTTTCTCAAGAACTCCCTTCGGGATCCAGGCTAAGGACATCCAATAAACACCAAATCTGATTTATTTTTTCTCACAATTATTTTATTACCCAAAAAATATTTTATTCTCAAATTAAATTATGAAACTGTTAAAATAAACACACTGGTGCTCTCAATTTTTAAACAGTGAATTTGCAGTGAAAATATAAATAGGAAATAACCACAACATAGTAGAAATTCCATCCAATAAATCTCCCTTCACTTTATATTGAAATCTGGAAAATCTAGGGCCTAGACCCACTAAGAAATTACACTAAAAATATAGCAATATTAGAACCTGGAAATGGCCCTAATATTTTTGGCCCAAGAAATAATTCGTCCCCATGAAAAATAGCTACTCCAAAAGATGAATTGACCCTAGCAAATCTCAACTTGTACTTGCAAACTTCAACCCTCCTAGCCATACAACTTGCGCACTAGAATTCTCGACCTATCCAAGGAAACTGGCCTCCAAGTATCAACCCACCATCTAGAAATTTCAACCCTCTCTCACTGTCTCGGCCTACTCAAATTTTCACCCTCTCTCTCTCCTCCAAGAAATTTTGACCCTCACACAAATTCTCCTTGCAAAAATTTGTGATTTTGCTACACATTTTTCCTCTTTCTCCTCAGTCACTCGAGCCTCTCACTCATGAGAAGATCGCTTTCTCCAAGATGCAATGTGTATCTTCATCCTCTCCCTTAGGTTCTCTTTGTGCTTTCAAATTGAGCAAAATCACTAACCCTCAATCTCCAAAGCAATAGACAGCTAGGATTAAATCCTAACCGTCTTAGATCAATGGTTGAGATTAGATCTAAATCACTTAAATAATTAAATTATTTATCCTTAGAAATTTGCTAAATTAGCCAACATTAATAAATTAAGCCATAGTTATCAGAACTGGACCAGTCATTGAACCAATAGACCCTTTGAACTGAGAACCAGTCAAAACTGGACAAAAACCAATAAAAAAAACAGACCAAATAACTTGTTGAGCAAAAATACATAAAATATTTAAATTTTAAAGACAGATCAATGGTTCATATTAGATCTAAATCACTTAAATAATTAAATTCTTTATCCTTAGAAATTTGCTCAATTAGCCAACATTAATAAATTAAACCATAGTTATCAAAACTGGACCAGTCATCAAACCAATAGACTCTTCGAACCGAGAACCAATCAAAACCGGACAAAAACCAATAAAAAAACCAGACCAAATAACTTGTTGAGCAAAAGTACATAAAATATTTAAATTTTAAAGAAAAACATAAATATTCATGTGCATCCATCTAAATTCAAACCATTTATACACAAATATGAAAAAGCTCTCATTTGTATAGCAAGAGTGCATAATATGATAATACCAAAAGAGCACTTAGTGCAATACATGTTTGAAACAAAATACATCAAGAATCAGGCTCTAAATGGCCTCCGAAGTCCAAAAATAAGCATAGTACTAAACTACAATACTATTAGTACTAAATTACTAATCAGAATCAACCTCCTCATCCTCCCCCTCATCTTCAACCTCAGAATTAGCTAGCAGATTGAGGATCTATAGTGGGAATTTTACTTGATTCCCCTGGCCCTAGAGGTGAAGCTGGAAGTGGGTCCAAGTCCATCCAAGAAAGATCTTCATTGTCAAATGTTGGTTCCTGGGTCTCCACAACCCACTCTGATGATGGATCAAAGTCATCCAAAGTTATGTTGCTTGATTCAGGTGCCTTGTTCAACAACTGGTTTCGCCTCAACCTGAGGTTGTACTGAACATAAACCATGTCATTCAATCGTTTTTGCTCCAAGCAGTTCCTCTTCTTCGTGTGTATTTGCTCAAAAACACTCCAATTCCATTCACACCCCAAAGCACTGCATGTTTGGCTCAATATCTGAATTTCAAATTTTTGCAATTTAGGGCATTGGCTACCAAATTATTGCCACCAATATGTCCCAGCTAAGAAAAAGAATTAAAAAATAAAAAAAATTAGTTGAAATGGGCCCCAACTAGGAAAATATTAAAAAAATCAAAAAATAATAAAAAATCACTTGAAATGGGCCCCACGCATGAGTTGTTAGGCAGTTGCACTGAGCCAGCCAGTTTGGTACCGAAATAGCCATTTTTAGCTCATTGCACTGGTCCGAACCGATTTAGGGCTGAAAACGGCCGGACCAGCCGGTCCAAACCGGTTTGGTCCAGTCCTAATAACATTGAATTAAACTAATGTGTTTTAACTTTTTCCTAAGTTAAAATTTAGGAAATAAATCATATTACTTGCTCCTCTCGAACCAACACCCAAGAGGAGTTCTCTTCAGTAAGCTAGACACTTAGCCTATGCAAAAGACCTTTCGATGCTATAAAATCAACATTAAATAAGTTCAGATCTGATTTATTTAAGAGAAGCATTGGACCAAAGTCACTTTGGGCTTGAAAACTTACAATGCAGAGGCTATTTTGAAAATCACTTACCTCAAGTTTGATGGACAGTTCATTGAAGGCTTCAATGAATTGTTGGATGCTCTGTCTATGGATCTACCTAAGTTGCAGTATCAATGCTAGCATTGTGTCCTTGTACCTTAGCAAACAAAACGGCTTGGAGACAACCATGAAGTCATCCCAAGTGTCATTTGGAGGTTGGTTGTTGGTTGTGAGGTGTTGGGTATGTATCTGCCACAAAGTGAAAAGTTTGTTCCTCCATATGAACTGAAGGATTAGAATCTTTTGAGCTTTAGTCTAATTAGATTGAGTCTTGAAGTAGTCTTCTAAAATTTGAAGTCAAGAGTCCAGCCTATCCACTCTCAAAGATTTGTCAAATTTGGGAATGGAGAGCTTCATGTCCAAATTGAACTACTATTGAACAATGAGGATACCAGTAGGTATATTGTATTGTTGCAGTGATGACCATTGTTGCAAGGCACGTTGTTTGATGGGGATCAATTATCGAAACATGCCCAACATGTCTTACATTATCTTGGCCTTGAAGCACACTCTATTGTTGTTGTTGCGTAGAAACTCATTCCATCAAAAGTTGCCTCTTTTAATGTTTTTGAACCTGCATTTTCTCTGCCAGAAAGTGAGCAAGAATAGGTCATTCAGAGTTGTAAGAGCCTCGAGAAGAATTGCGAGGAGCCAATGCCATGATGTAATACAGAAAGACAATCTATGTTAATATAAAATTAGAAAGCAATCATGGTATAAACCCCATAAGTAAAAAATTGCAAGTATCAAATACAACACAACTTTATTTAGCAGTACTGCAAGTCTGTCCAGCAGTGCAGATCTGTACTCAGAATCTTAAAGGATAAATGTACAAGAACCCATGGAATACTCATGGTAAGGAGGAAGAACTGATGGTCCTGTGAATCACGAGTAGACAGAAACCACGATTGCAGTAAATTGGAGAATGTTGTCAAAAATAAATGCAAAAAAATTGAGGAGTTCGAACAAGAGTAGGTTACCTGCATGTCGAGGACATGAAAACATGGAAGTGCTGACATGCCTGTTGAGTGTTCAAGCAGAATTTTAGGCAAGAAGCATCGCAAGGAGGCTGGATTTGCAGAACTCTAAAAGGGCGCTGGATTTGCAGAACTCTAAAAGGGCCCTAATCTTTCAGTTTTTATACCAATTAATAGGAACATAATAGCAGCAATGCAAAATACTTGCATACAAGAAAGAAAAACAAAGAGCGAGTATGCAATCATAAGAGGAGATTGTCAAATCGTGAACATGATGTACACACTAGAGTGTGTTAGATATATCGGAGTATGTGATCCTATTTGACCTATTCTTTGAGATGTACAAACCTAAATTAAATAGGTGACTGATCACTTTAAAATATTGTATCAAATCACCACAAAGGACAAAAGACAAACGGAATAAAAGTACAGGGGAGATAAAGTACAAATTTACTACATACCTGGACACATCCAGTGGACTAAATCTGTTCATACAGCCTCTAAACCCATTAGCCTATGCCTTGCGCATTTAATATAGAATTGGGTGTTCATAGCTTCATTTCTTTACTACCGGGTATGATAAAAATAGTGCAGATTCTTTAGGTACCATAACAATTGCCTATGTGGATCAGCATTTTTTTCGCACCCTCTGCAAGTAAAGTCTCCTAGAATATCAAAACTGAAAAACTCAAATTGTTGCATAGGACAGTCGCTTTTTCTTAAACCGTCTCTTACTCTGGCTAGATTCATCCCTTGATTTGAAATAACAAGTGTAATAGGCAGTGTCTCATGGCCTGACGTGTTAAGCATTGTCCCTTTTTGTTAAGACCTTTGAACTTGGAAGTGGCATTTCAGAAGAGCTTTCTTGAGGAGGATAGCCCTATAGGAGCTTGCAGAATTCTACCATCACCATCTTCTTTTCATACATGCATGTCTGGCACAGAATCCAGATGCATTTGACATGTTCTTAGGTAGCTTGTGGAAGTTCATAGGATCATGGATGTCGTTGAAGACAACAGCGCCAAAAAAGAGCATGACTTAGAACAACGTTCAGGACATACATGTGTCAAATGAAAGTCATTACATCACTTCATAACAAGCCTTGATATCAGGGTATTGACAATCCATAACAGAGAGACCAAGCATCTTTCACAAAAATAACTAACCAAGTAACTCCAATGCCTACACTACAAGTCAAGCTTGTCTGAGTAATCATTTCAATGCACTAAATAGAGTATATGCTATTAGGAAGTAGTTCAATTGTTATAGGTGGCAAATAGTCAGATTTTGATAGGCGCTTGCAATGACTATGTACAAGCAACACATTATGACATGGGATATTTCCATGAAGCAGAGACGCCTCACAATTCACGGAAGCTACCTTTCGGCCAAGATCCCGTGACTCGTTACCTATTCTGCCAACTTAAACCTCGCTCCAAGAGCATGAAATGGCCTCTTGTACACAAACGAGACAGCTCAAAATGGGGCAAACTAGTCTTTCAGGGATTTGAACCTCAGTAAAGGGGGAAGAACACCCCTGGCTTTACCACCAACCAATAACCATGACTACTAGGGAGATTTTGAAATGAATATGTGATCAGTTGAGCAATGTCTCAAAAAGTTTTGGCTAATCGCAACTGTATTCAAACTCCAAATATTTCCAAACACGCAGGCATAAATACAAAGCAAGCACTCGTCAAAAATACTCAGTTTTTTTAATGCAATTGTCCCCACATTTTAGTAGAAAGCAGCAAATGAATCAGTTAAATAAAGATTGTCATTGTCAAAATTCATTCATCTACATGTGGGAGCTTGGAAAGTAGTCCTGTAAAAGTAAAAACAAGTAATGCAAGCCGCAGTGTAGCAAGGCCAAATAAGGGAGCTCTGGTATCATTTAAACGTCGTAATCAATCAGGAAGAACTTACCAATGTCCCCAACGATTAGACGTTCCGGCTCTTGAGATGCATTAAATTACTCCCAATCTAATCAAATCCGGAAGAAGAATCTGCAAGTCTAGTGGTACTTGTCTTCCCCTTCCCCTATCAATAGCACTTAGGTAATTTTCAGCGAGAAATCTTTAACTCTGGTGCAGAGGAAGAATATAAGCGAGACAATGACGCAAAATATGGTCCCGAGGTCGCTGACAGGGTCGTACAGTTGTGTAGTGGGACTGGGTCAGAGAAACATTACAGCTGAGAGAAATAAAAATATAAAAGGAATGGACAATCAATGCGAACAGTCTGACTCAGTTTTACTGGAAAGGTATTTGCCACCACTCCTTATGCCATAGTCTCTGCCATCCCGTGATTCCCACGAAGACCAGCACTTTTCAAAATGGTCTTTTTTTAAGCTTTTTTGCAAAATCTTGGTTTGAAAGTTGAAAAAATTATAATATTTATTGTTATTGGTTTATTTACGGTGAGTGAGTACTTAATAAATTTAAGTAATGGTGGTTAGAAAAGGTCAAATAAAAAAATAAAAAACTTTAAAAATTTAATGTTTACCTTTGATTTTTGTTAATACAATTTTATAACTTTAAGTAGGGTAGGTTGGGTTTCTCTGCGTTGTTTGAATATGTAGAAAAAACTAAGTATTATATTTATATTGGGGAGGTTTACATCATTGTTAGGATTAGTCATTTTCATTATCGAAAATTCATAGAAGCTTTAGAAATCGAAAGAAAGTCCAATAATCTCAATAGAGACAATGGCTAGAAATTAGAAATCGAAAGAAAGTCCAATAATCTCAATAGAGACAATGGCTAGAAAATCAACAGAGGTATATTTCTTTTTATCTTATTTTGAGATTTATGTTATGATTTATTCTATTTTATTTTATTTTGTCTTTTACTAGTTTTTTAATAGTTTTTTTTATGAAAAAAAAAAAAGAGAGTTTATCAAATAAATTTAATTTCATTATACTTGGCTCCTTTAATTAAAGGGCTTTGTTCCTTGTTTTGTTTTATTTGGATTTCTATAATTAATTTTTTCTTGGCTCCTCTATTTATTTGTATGGTCTTAGTGTCTTATTTCTTGTTTGACCTTGAATTTTTAGGTTTTCCTAGTGTTGATTATCTTGAGTTTTGATTATATGTTTTTAGGTTCTTGACTCTATTATTGATTGTTAGGACTTTACTCCTTGTTTCTTGTTTGACTTTGAATTTTTAATTTTTTTAAATCTAATTATTAAACTAAATATTGAACCCTAATTTATTATTAGATTTGATTTATTATTATTTGGTCTAAATAATTAATCTTACTTATTAAAATATTATTTTTCTAAAACTAGCAGCCTCTTCATCTTGTTCTGACCTTAAAACCATACTAGATAATTCGAAAACGTTAGCAAATCTTTTTTCTGTATGATTAAGGTCAACAAATATTTTTCTTATGTGATTACTACCAAAAATATTTTCTTAACTTTAATTTATGCAAATCAATTTAATTATATAAATAATTTATTGCCCATATCTAAAATATATGTTAATTGTTTATAATAAATATATTTTATAGCACTTATTTTCCTTTTAAAAAAAATTTAATAATTAAAAAAAAATTTTTCAAATAAAAAACAACTTTGATTTAAAAAATATACATCTGCTATTATTATTAAAAACATATACATTTATTATTATCATTATTAGTGAAATTATATGCCTTTAATAACATTTAATTTTGCTTCTCATTTGGCAAGCTCTTGTTAAGTAAAGTAAAAATGGAAGTCCCATGTTAAATCCATGTAATATCAAGTTTGTTTGTCGAATATCAAGTTTGTTTGTCGTTTTAAAAGGGGTGGGATAATTGCCCCCAAGGGTTATAATGGTATTGGTCGAATTTAAACCAGTATCACTAAAAAATAGCGAGACTGGTGTAACCCATTTCATATCAAGCAAATACAAATTTAGTTTAATTACAGATTATTTTAATCTCACAAAATATATATATATATATATAAATAAAATTAAAACTCATCTCTTGTTTATTTGATTAAATTCTCGTGTATGTAATGAATTTTTTAGATTTTTTTGATTTATTTATTATGGAGTTGTTTATAATGCGACTTTTGGAGATTCTGTAACGGAATTCGACGGAAGAAATTGAGGTTAAATCTTGATTTGTTGCAATTAAAATG
Source organism: Pinus taeda (assembly GCA_000404065.3). Taxonomy (NCBI): domain Eukaryota; kingdom Viridiplantae; phylum Streptophyta; class Pinopsida; order Pinales; family Pinaceae; genus Pinus; species Pinus taeda. The sequence continues at coordinate 117,266 of APFE031393356.1, read as the reverse complement.
GTTTTTTAACTGTATATTTGGATTCAGCACCCTGAAAAACCCCTGGGACGTTTTGATTGTGCAGAAACTAGCTATCAAACTTGCAATTCCAATAAATTGCTGCCGGATTTTGACCAGAAAAAACCCACCGGAAAAGCTTCCAAAAAGTCGCATTATAGACAACTGCTTTATTTATTGTTTTTTATTGTTTTGGTAAAAATTATATAAAGAATTTTAAGTTTAGGAATTATCTAGTGTGGTTTATTTTCACTACAAATCACAGCATGGTATTAGATTAAATATATGAAGAGAAATGTTTTCTAGCCGTTAGAATATAACAGCTAGTTTTGACTAAAAAATTATCATTAATTAATAAACAATTTTTTTAATTAAAATGAAATAATAGATGGAAATTAATTGTAAATAAAGAATTAAATTAATTTATTATTATTATTTTAATCAAAACAAAGAATAGTAATAATAAGCCGAAACTTATTATTCTAAACAATAACACTTAAAAATTAATAAGAAAATAAAAAAAAAAACAACAAAATAGAAATAAAAGGCAAATTTACTATTCTAAACATAAACTAAAAAAAGTAAGAAAGAAAAAAAAAAACAAATAATAAAAAACTTAAAATAGTGAAAGTGTGGTTCTCTCTTGGACAAGATGAGAACTAGATCATGGCATTAGATTAAATAGAAATTAAAATAGATGTATTATACATATACATATACATATAATTTAAATTATATTTCTAATAAATAATAATCATATGTATTTCCCAATGCGGGTGGAAGAACAAAGTTATATTAGAGAATGGGAGGTCTTGTTCCTCTATTGTAAATCGCACCTTATCATAGGTGTCCTTTCAGCAGCATGCAAATGAGTATGAATGAAATTTCCAAATCTTGAGTGTTAGTTGTATGCGTTGGTTGGTAAGGATATTCTCAATGTTAGCAACTCTGGTTATGGGCAATAACGAGGGTGGTGAAGAACTTGAATTGCATGTGTAGGTCATCAACTTGAACCTACTCATCAGGGTATGGTCTTTTGCGGTGGAGAACTTTGAATGCAGGCAGGGATTCCTTGGTGGTGGTACTGGAGGATAGAAGTGCCAAGTATGGGACCTGAGAGAGGTAGATAGTCGAAGTTGGGAAAGCTCAGTCCCAGTGAGGCGACAATTAGATTCAACATACGGTGGGGAGGTCTCGAGCTAGATTTGCATAGTGGTTACCTTGGTAAGCTCCCTCGACCACTTAAGTGGATTACCCTATGCTTTTATGTTTTTAAGGTATGTTGGTATCTCAATGTTTTCATTTCATGTTGTTGAAAGCCTTGGATTTCAAGGTTGTAAGACCAATTAGGGTCATAATTGTGGGCCTAAAGCCCATGCATGGGTTTCATGGTCTAGAATTGGGCTTTGGGCGACTTGTTTGAATATTTAAGGCCTTCTGGTAGAAAGGTGGGGATAGAGGAAGGTGGTATAGTGGGTGTGGAGAACCTAGTGATTTTAATCAAGTGCATTATAGTCTTTATGCATATGCTTCGAGCTTGAACTTTCAGCCTGTAGCAGCCAGAGGTAGGTTCAATCTTGTGTCTAGGTGAATTCGGTATCTTGACCCTTGTACTTTGTTTCTAGAGAGACATCTCCACTTTCAGCCTTGGGGGTTGTTGGTGTCACCTCAGGTGAGTCTCGCAAATCTGGCAAGAGATGAGGTTGTTGGGGGGTGGAGGATATTGCTTCACTATGAAGCTAGTTCGATAGCCAAGGAAGTATACTCTCGGTGGGGGTCACTTTGGCTACAGGAGGCTTTGTTTTGGCCCTACAGGTGCAGTACTACAGAGAGCTAGGGTTTTAAGGACTTGCATGATTCTCCTGCATTGTTCCATTTGGGGTGGTGGTCTCAACAGGCCAGTGATTGTTTGATAATGTATAGGAAATACGTCAAAGCAAGGAGAGGAGTTGGACCAAGGGGGCAGAGGGTGGAGCATAGAGAGGAGGATGTGGAGGTGGGGGAGGATAGAAGGGATGAAGCAGAGTTGGGGGAGGAGGTGGCCCATAACTCAACTCTCTCTCTTGGCTCAGCTGATCTCCCCCCACCCTTTAACACCTTAGAAACTCAACTGCAACATGTCATTGTTCTTCTGAAGTAGTTGGGGCAAGATTGACATGACGATCGAAATGCGGTCATCGGTTTTATGAATGACCTGCAACATAAACAATGGCACATGCAAGATTAGTTGGCTTCGTTACAACGAAACCAAAGGAGAATGTCTGAGCAAATGGAGCGCATGGAGGGAAGGTTGACTAATATGGAATTTCACGTCCATGGTGATCCCAAACCTCCATATTCACCTAGTAACAGATCAAACAATCCAACTCTGGTAAATCCTCATGTTCCTTGATGTTTGTGGGTTGTGTCTTCATCTTAGGGGTATTTTGGGCTTTTTTGGTATTTTTATTTTTGAGTTCTTAGTTGTCTATGGCATTTTTTAATTAGTTTTTGTGTTTCTCTTTTAGCTAACGAATCTGGTAGAAGTGAAGCAAAAAAAAATTAAACAACTATGGTGTAATCTTTAGATAAATTAATAAAAATATTTTAACAAACAAAACATATATATTGTTGAATTGAGGCTTTTGTATCATATTAAGTTAAGAGGAATTTCCGCGTAACACAGATAATCATTGTCGACGCATTTCGAATATTAGGTTAAGAGAAATTTTCGACATAAAACAGATATAATATACTTTATTATTATATAATTTTTAATTAAATAGAATTAAATATATTATATTATCGCATAGGTTATAAAAATAGAATTTATATTCTATTTAATTACTTTTTGATGTAAGGGTTATTTATTAATAATATATTCTTAACTTTAATAATAATATAAACCCTCCTACTAATATTAATAAATTTATGCATTATAATTATTAAGATTTAGGGGTTTATATATGAAATGATTAATTTGATTTCTATACTGTTTTAATATTTTGTTGGATTAGTTGTGAGTTATTTTTTGGCATTTACCGTGTTTGAATTTCGATAAACAAGATTACAATTATGTCCTTGACTATATTATGTTATTAATTAAAAGAATATTTAAAAAATGTTATATAATTATCTATAAAATAAAAATCATTTTTAACCATATGATCACAAAAACTTAAATTTAAAAAAATATTTATTTTGATCACATTAAATAAAATAAAAATATATATATTTATTAAAAATTATATAAAACTTATATAACTAAATATATAAAAATAAATCTTTAGGAAAATATATAAAACTAGTGAGTTGCGTAAGCAAATGGTACTTATATGCTGAGTTAGTCAAAGTATCTATTTATTACATGTAGATATATGTGCATGTGGCTATATTATAGTGTCGGTTCTTTTTTATCATGGCAGTAGGTTACATGTCACAAAAATATACCGCACATGATGGACACTTGATTATTTTAACCATTTCTATTCCCCAATGTAGCGTTTTATATTGTTATATATCATACATAAAGTATATTATATGTATATATATCTATAAAGTATACCACGTGCTTCTCATTATGAGATGGGTGTCATGAATTTCACTTGACTTGTGCATTCAAAAGTGGTGTAGCTTAATGGTGGGACATGAGTATCCAACATGCCAATCCATTTAGGTTTTAACCGAGTATATTTATTTTAATTTAAGCTCATATTTTTGGTGTTATATAATTGAATAAAAAAATTAGATATCATTAGAGTTTTGGTAGATCATAAGGAAATGATGTTGTCGAAGGTTTTACTTAATTTTAAATATTATAGTTAATAAAAAAATATAATAAAAAAATGTTTATTACAAGATTGGAAAGTTTTATAGTTACTTTATTGTCACATAAATAAATTGTAATTTCAAATTAGTTGAGATATTAAAATTAATGGTATTATTTTTATTTAAGAATGTTAAAGTAATGAATTAAGGTTTGATTAGTAAATAAAGAGGTGGTGGCGTAGTTATTTTTTTATTTAAATTTTTTAAAGTTAACATATTCATCCATTTTTGTTCATTTTTCTTATATTAATGTATTATTTTGTGTGATTGGGACCAAATGCAAGTTATATGCAATTTTAGTGTAATATATATATTATAAGTATAATTATGGGTATTTGGAACTCATACTCACTCACGCCATAAAAATCCCATCTTTTGCATTAGCCTTTTTCATCCCCACACAATAGCACCTCAAAACTAGATGCACCAACACAAGACTCCATCATGCAACCCCTTTGAGATCTAAGGTGATCTAGATCATTCAATTAAGAACCAAATGAAGGCATGTAGAATATTGCATAAAAGTATGCAAAAACAAGTGATGAAAATAAAGTATTGTCTTCTCTTAAGTCTTTTTGGCTTGTCATGCCTAAATTTATTTGTTGGCAAATTTGATTATCCATAAATTCTGTGATTTTCAAATATCTCTCCTAGCCAACCAATTCTGTTGCTTTAAAGGCCCTCTCCTTACGCCTTGAGACCAACCCTCTCCCCAAAGAAGCTTTCTTTGATGCCCTTGAAGACGAAAGGGTCATTTTCCTTTCACCGAGGCCCTCCCTAACTCGATCTCTCTCCTCTGAGTCTCAATGCCTTGCTTGGATGTTGTGGTTGTCTCAATTAGAAATGGAAGTCTTGAAGATGCAACAAAGAAAATGGATTTTATATTTTGATGGGGCTTTAAAAAGAAACCTTGGGGTGGCAGAAGGGGGAGAGATTTTAATCAATCCTAATGGAAAAACTGAAGTAGAGTTTTCATGGGGCCTAGGAAGAAGATCCAACAATCAAGTCGAGATGTATGGGATTCTACAAGGTTTATTCATTGCCAAGGACAAGGGTGTGGAACAACTATCATCCTAGGCGACTCTCTTATGACGATCAAGTATCTTAATAATGAAAAGAATCCAAAACATAACTTTCTTGCTAGGATTCTCCAGAGAATCATAAGTGTATTGGCATCGCGCCACTCTAAGAATTCTTATCACATTCTCAGAACCAATAATATGGAAGTTGATATGATGGCGAACCAAACTTGCTCTCTAGAAGAATCTGAGCTCGAGATCAATGAGCAAAGGATCAAATGTTTGATTCTGTAACTACACAAATGAAACTAAAAGAGTGGACCCTCCTTAGACCCTCCTTAGACATTGTTGCTATTGGAATATGGATATTGTAATAATTAATCTTAATTATTTCACCCTTCTCATATGCTCTCCTTCTCGATTATCCCCTGCTCCTTATAATTATAGCTCGCAAACCATTCAGGCGATCGTAAGGATAAATGATGCCGCAATATCCCTTCAAAACATGTCAAGTTATATCATCTATTCTCATGCCATGGCATTTCCTTTTGTGTCACATGCTTGAGACATCACAACTCACTTGTTGAAGCATTGGAATTATCCTTCACTCAATTTAATGATGAACATTCTTGGACAATGCACAAGGGAATTTAATGTTATGGAGGTGGAATCTGTGTGGATCGATAGGGGTTGTAGAGTTAAATTGGAAAGATGCCTCTCTTACGAGTCATTCCATCTTTTGCTCCTTCCCCTGAGTGCACTATCTCCCCAGATGATTGTGAATTTGGTTTTGGTTTGACTCCCCTTCTCAATTGTGGCGTTAAGACAAATTCCCTTTTGGCAGCGCTCTACGAAGAGCTCCAATTCATGCTTCAATTGTTCATCTGGATTGTGTTAGGGTAGGTGAGGCATTCTTGCTCGTGGGAATTCTAATGCTTTGGGCTAGCTGGTTCAGAGGCCAACCTAAAAAATTCAGGGCATTCATGCCTAGCAAGCCTCATTTTAATGCAAACCTCTTTCAAGGAAGGTATTTTTGATTTTCCAATTCTTAGTTTTGAATTCCTCATAAATTTGGGTCAAGACAAAAATTCTAGGGAATTTAGCTCCTTCCACAGTTACATGATTGATAATGGAAATGCGTTAAAGTTTTGTTGGGTTTCTTCTATGAGTTTGCCAATTGTATTTGGAAATTGTTTCAGCCCTCTGGTCCTTAATACTATTTCAAATCCTACTTTTATTTGCATGCCTCTCCTAGTCTTAAGTTGAGAAGGTATCAGAACATTATTGGTGTTGTCACCTTCCCTCTCCCTTCTGGGTCTAGTTTTTTGTCAGAGAAGCACAAGGAACACTAATTCAAATTCTGAGCCCTCATTTACAGAAATTTTGTGCTCTTATTGCTTATCATCCCATGAAGCACTCCATAGGGTCGATTACAATTTGCAAGTTAAGTTCTATCAGATGTCTCACACCCGAACTGAGCTTACTGATAAGATTATGTCTCTCCAATTCCAGTTCTCTCGTTTATTCAATGGAGTCAATGCCCTTTGGAATATTGTAATGGATCTCAAGCCAAGTAAAGAAACTCTGAAAATTTTTGACAAGAACCAAGAGGAGACATGCAAGAGAGAGATCGATCTCAACATGCCAACTATGGACAAAGGCTAATATTTCTTGACAGATTTCCATGGGGAGTTTTGACTTTTTCTAATCATGCAGATGCGAGACTATCAAGTCCTTTGTTGGATTCAGTTTTTTGACCTGTGTAATCATGCAAACATAATATAAGTATGTCCTTTACTAGTTGTTTTGGGTCTTTGTGTCTTATTATGTAATATTGCAGTTATGTTATGAGTCTACCCTTTATCAGTCCTTTTGGGTATCTTTGTGTAGAAGGCCAGTGTTTTCTATGGCTTACAGTCAGATCTAAATAGAGAAGATGTAACCCCCATGTACTTTGTTGCAATCGGGCACAACTTTAATTCAATATTATTCATTTTTGTTTTAAAAATAAATAAAGTATTGTTGTCAGAACCAACTTTTATTGAGAATTAGTGGTAAAAGTAATGCAATGTACATAGCAATACATAGTGGCTAGAATGGTGGTAGTTTTATCTCTCAAAAAATATGTGAGAACTAGACTCAATCAAAAAAAAAATGTTGGAGACTTTTCTTATTACAATTCTAGAAACCTTAGAGTGCAAAAATCTTAAGAACATAAGCACAAAACCTAAGAGATAATGTGACAAAAGATAAGTCCCAAGAAAATGAATGCAAATGACACATCAACTTCTTAGTCATAATTATAACATACCCATTCCTTTCTATGCCTCTCTAATGTTAAGGGGTTACACATGCTCCACTCCCAAGGTCGCTTGATGGAGGCGAGGTATCCAAATTCCTCTTCTTTTAACCATCTCAACCTCCTTTCTAAGGCCACTATTGTCTTCTAATGATGCAAATTTCATCTCATTTTTAGCTCTAGGCATCAAGTTATGGCCCTTAAAAGATTTATCATTATATGCCACATCAACAACTGTATAGTTGGCACATGGAAATCTAGTGCTTATGTGTCACCAATGCATTGGGCCACATCCGCAACCTAGATGCTTCAGTTGCCAAGTCATATCTAGATCCAAGTTTTCCATTTATCCTCTCCTCGCGACTATTTTCAAATATTCCATGTTCCCATATGTCTACAACATCCAACATCTAGATCTTGGTGAGGCACTCCGCTTAACCAATCCAATAACCAAATATCTAGATTCCTGGGTATACATAACATTTTTCATCTGTATGTTCCCAAAAATTCTATTTATATGAAAAATGGGATCTGGATATTTGAATTCTCAAATACCTAAAACATCCACTACCTAAATGTTTCCAAAAATGTATTTAATTAAAAGAGATAAATTTGAAAATCTGAATTCCCAGATATTTGGAACATCCATTATCTGGATGTTTCCAAAAATATAGTTAATTGAAAACCCAAATCTCAGATGTTTATATTCATGTGTATCTAAAACATCTATTATCTAGATATTTCACATAACATTCTACAACAATTGCCACCTCAGCCATCCATGCCAAATTTCTATACTGCCAAAGGCCACGTCATCATGCCATGTCAGCATGTCAAGCTATAAGGCCACATCATACCCCTTAATTCCCCCATAGGCTAGGGTTCATCTATTGTGGGTTCCATGTATTCGTCATGTGCTCTATCCACTTGTCATTTGAATTTGGGTTTGTATTTTTCAGTTCAACACTTACTTTTCAGGAAATGCCAAATTTCAAATAAACTATGTATCTTTCTCATAAGTATTCCACCCCATCTGGTCCATCTATCATTTGAATACTTATTTGGGCTCCATTTAAAATAAACTTTGGATGCCTAGATATTTGGAACATTTAGATAACCCTTTATACAAACTATGCATGACATAAAAGTCTAGATGCTTGGATATCCAAACATTTGGTATCCAATGTAGCTCCTTAATCAATAGCACACACAAAGAAAGTATCAATGCATGGATATCCACATACCTGAATATCTGGCGTTTAACACGACTCTTTCTCCAATCGCTAGGTCTACCTCTAACCTTAACTAGCTCATATGACCAAGGTTTGGGGCTAATTCAGAGGGCAAATAAAAAAGTTACAAGCTTCTTAATTAGAATTTAAGCCTTCTTCCATTGCTTGAATCAAATTCCATTGGGAAAATTCTATGTCTATATCCCATTTACAGACATAGAGGCCCTCACCAACTTGCAAAAGGCATCCAAAACTCATTTCTCTCTCTCTTCAAATTCGATAACATAAGGCTTTCAAACCTATTCCAAGATCAGTTATAGAGGCCAAACTTAATGTTATCTTCTCAAAGGTCATCGTCCTCTTAGTTCCCTAAACTTATTACAAATCCCATTATTGACTTTAAGAGTATTCAAGGGAGCCCCTAAACTTTCCAAATTCTCCTTAGCCCTTTGATTATTATCAGTCCCAACCCTAGAACTTTCTCCATATCCTTCTCAAACACAATTGCAAGAAGATCTCCAAGTCTCTAATTTCCCATGTTGGTTCAAATTATAGCTACTCAACTACATAACTATCCAAAAAGGTACTAATGTTTGCTTTCATTCTCCAAGGATATAACACCCAGTCAACCTTTCAATAGAATTTCTATCAATTCATAAGTTCTTTAGTGAACATTCTGACACCTTACATAGAGTGTTATGTAAAGACTCGATGCTTTAAGTCTCCACTCTAAGATCAAGGCTTTTACTCTTGCATTAAGGAGTAAGATTTACATAGGATTTTAGTCCCACAATAGGTTTCTTAATTCACTAGGATAGTCTGCCATGGTTTACATATTAAAGGTTCTTTCCCATAGATTAGTGCAAATCCAGCTCAATGGTTCAAGACCCACTAAGGTCCTTCCACTTCTCTGCCATGCAATCTCATTACAAAAGGCATTATATGTCTAGGGTATTACCAATGAACATTATTTAAAGAATTACTTCTAATACAAATTCATTCTTATTGAATTTACAACTAATGACCAAAAACAAATTACATAAGCCCTTGGTTCAATAGTACATTCAAACTCAACTACATTGTATATCATAACATCATCTCTCTCTCTCTCTCTCTCTCTCTCTCTCTCTCTTTATATACATATATGTGTGTGTGTGTGTGTGTGTGTGTAATTCATTTAATGTAGATAAATATACTTGTATGAATGAATTTAAGCTTTGCCTAAAGTTGAAGAAGGGAGAGCCACTCTCCACCAACCATATGCTCAAGTACACTATGATTTTCTTGTATTTGGCCAACCTTGAGCTAGATTTGATGTCACAATAGGAAGACTCACTCATTTAGCAAAAAGGGTGCATTACCAAGTAGAGATATGAAGTCAACTCTCCTTCATGCAAAAAAGTGAGGCTTGTTACTAGTCACATGTTTTGCCACAAATGGCTTGCACAACACTACGGGGGTCCTTCACTACCTAACAACCTCTCAACACCTCCCCTTTCTTGGCACTTCTTCTGCTTACTAAAACTTATTACCTAGAAAACTCATGTCCCTTCCTTTCTAGCTCAAGTTAAAGACTTTAATTCTAACATCTCTAACCAAAACAAGAGATTCACAACTTCTCATAGGTTGTTGTCACTCAAAAGGTTATTTTTGAACACCTTCTACTTTGAATCTCAATCTCATATCCCCTTGTGTATTTTTGTCTCTTTCCCACAAGTCTCACTTTCTTTGATCTCCACATGCATCCTGCACTCTTGTTTTGTGTGTGTATGTGTGTGTGAGACTATCTATCTCCTTTAATTTCCCATACCTCACGAGGTTTCATAGTCCAAGATCAAGATTGTGTGGTAAATTCAAAGTTCTCCAGAAGAGTACTTCACCCATTCCTTTGGGATAGTTCCTATACCGCTTCCATCTCTTCTCATAACCGCCATAAATTGGTAATTCAACTGCCAATCCCTTTCTTATTTGATTTATGGGAAATAGATATTAGGGCATTTATTTCATGGCAAGATATTTCCATTGATAAGGAATTTCCCAATTCCCCTCCCCCCCCCCCCCACCACCCTTCCCTCTCATGGCAAAAAATTATGTGTAGGTGTTCCCTCTTCCTTCAGTTATTGGTAATATCATTCCCTCTTCCTTCAGTTATTGGTAATATTTAGAAATAAAACATTTTACATTTGTCAAGAGTTTATTGGAATCCATGCTAGCAACTCCAACATTACAAGTCATAAACTACAATTATAAAATGGGGTTCAAGATAGGGTGTTACAATAACTTTCACATATGAGCTCTATTTAGACCCATGAATGGTTTTTTGGATACATCTTGTAAAGGAGAACAATATTTCTATGCTAATAAAATCTTTGATTATGCTAATTAGAGCAAGGTAAAAAAATATTGTCTAAGGCCTAAAAAAAGGTCAAAAGTAGAGAACCCAAAAATTTCCAAATAGTATTGTAAGATGGCAGAAAATGGCCACCTACATCACAAGGATAGCCCTCGATTCCTAATGATCATGATAAACTACATCAAGGGCTCAACATATGTAACCACTCCACCCCACATTTACCTGCTTTTACAAGCTCTCCAGGGTAAACATGAGCTGAGAGTTAGTATGACATGACCTGAGATCCAAGATCCAATTATGGAGGTGGGGTCTACTAACCGGAAACTTATTGATACCTCTCAGGGATACTTGATCACCCAGATGTCATACAACATCCACCGGTGATCTCTCCATGAGTTGAAACTTCTTTTTATCTAGACTCACAACCCAGTTGCACACATGCCAAGTTGTGCATGCGGCTAGACGACTCCAGTTGCATGCACAGGCCTTCCTCCATATGGTTGCAGCCAAATTTTCTAAGTTCAAAGGGTGCGACTAGAAACCCTGATTTGAATTTTTAGGATTAGTTTTGGGCCAACTGCCCAAAATTCTCCAGAATCACCTTAATCACCTACAAGAGTCATTGCTCACTGTTATTGACTCAGTTCCTACTCAAACTTATCAATTACATGAAAATCATTTAGACAACACTTTGCTGTCAAGGTACTTGTAGGCCATAAATACATAGTTTCATCAGAGAATCACAAAAAAGGTGTGTTTCCCTCTCTTACTAGCTGCAAGAACATACATTAGCCTATGCATTCATATCATGTAGCCAAGAATTCATTAAACCATGGAATGGATCCATACCAAGGGCACATCATAGAATAGGAAATATATGATGCCTATAACCAGCATTTAACCATAATAGAATCATGACAAACCGGTCATAAAATCACACATAAAATCAGAATTTGTGCTCATTAATCTAAAAAACAATCAACACATAAATACATATGTAAATGTCGACCAAGTCAAGGACTTCCATGTACCACCGACCATAAATTGGGCTAAACCAAATCTCTCTTTCAACCAATCATCCCCATGCCATATTCCAAGCATTAATGTGGGATCTCATGGGATAAACCAAAACAAGACCAACTAGGGAATCTAGAGGCTAAACCACGTCAACCCTCAACCACGGTGATTTCACCCAAACCAATCCATAAATCACCAAACCAACACAAGATTGGATGCCTTATAATTTCTTCACCATACCAGAGGAATTTTATTGTCTCCACCCACCTGTCAAGGGCTTCCCGGAGAAAACCATCTCCACCCCCAACCCTTGGGAGTTTCCTAAGACCACCTCACCCAAATCCAAAATCTTCCTGCAATCCAAAGCTCAACCAAGAATGAATCCCAGCACACCATGGTTATCCAGGAAATGGAAAGGCAAGGCTGAAAGCATTGTCAATCCCGATAAATCTCATGCCAATGACAACAAAATGACATGTAAACCAAATGCATGCGCCATGCATTCAAATCCCAACAAGGAAATCACACATGCAACCTGTTAACTATAAAATATTCTTGTTGTAGCTGCTCCTCTGATCTTCTCGTTGTGCTTCCTTTATTTGCTTTACTTGTCCTTTGTTTGCTTGTGTCCAAGTGCTTATTCTCTCTTCTCTTAGAGCTCTATTTCTAAAAGTGATCAAAAGTTAAACTGACAAAAGTTGTCAATTGTTTCTCTGATGCCTTTTTATCCTTGATATCTAATGCCTCTTCCTTTCCTTTTTCCTTTTTCTTTCATTTTCCTTCATTTTCTCTCTAATTTCCCTTGCATGCATATTCTTGTCCCTTCATCTTCATTTTCTCCTATTTTCCTTTATTCCTTGAATTAATTTCCATTTAATGTCTTTTGCCTTTGCCAATGCCAATGCCAATTTACAAAGTCAATAATTAACCACAAGTGATACCCACTGTACTGTTTTTCCCTCCATTCAACTTGGAAATTGTGTCCCATGACCTTGGTCTTATTTATGCTTTTAATGTATTTTATTACATGAAACTTTAACCTGGGGTTGTTACAACATCCTTGTCCCTGAAAAACACATATAATGGTTCATTGATTGTAATTGCATGTGCCACAATCCATCCTCTACACCTCAACATATTGCATGGGCACAATTAGCATATATCCATCCATTGTTAATAAGAGAGATATGCATGCATGCCAATAACAACTTGTGGCATGCCAAGGAACAAAAATGTCACCAAACATTACAAAACCAATTATCCATGCCCATAATGGACCTTCTTGTAAATACATATAATTCTATACATATAATGTTACATGATACAAAATAGAGCAAGCATCCAATCTATTTTCTCTTATACTCTCTTCACAAAGCATTATACAAATGATTTACGTGGCAATGAAATCACCTTTAAGGGATAATGTTCCTTGTGCACTTTTCTTTCATCATTGCTTCATCTTCAATTTAAGACTTCATGCCCAAAATTTAATTAGTTTCATTTTATTAACTTTGTTTTACATACTTGAATTAGATTAAGGTGTTAGGGTATTTAGGTAGTTAGGAGTTAGCGAAGATCAACTTGATCAATTGTAACTTTAGATAAAGTGTGTTTCTTTATTATGCATATGTAGTTATGTAATCTAACTATCATGATATGTTTTAGGCATAAAGTGATTCGACAAATTGAATCTCCATACTAATGGCTATATTGGCTCGTGTTTTAAAATATAGTTGATCTATGATTTCTATTCTCAGAGCATGGCAAGTCATTTGCTAAAAATCAACAATGAGAAACTCTTATGTAAAATATTTTCCATTTGCAGTATTATATTGCCTCAAGTGGTCGCATTAGTTAGGGTTGTGGACTATTTCCCTTTTTGTGGGTTTTAACCACCTGAGATATTGATGTAATAATCTCTGACATGTTTGTGTGTGTGATTTCTTAAGGCATTTGACTTGTGTGGCATTCCCTATTTTGTCAAACATGGTATCAAAGCCAGTAAGAAGATCCACACTCATGTTGGCTAAGATTTTGAACCTATGTTGCTGCATGTATCAAAAAATTTCTATGTTCTATTACTTATTTGCATTTCTAAATTGAGTAGGATGTTCCATTGCTCCCAAAGTGGTTCTTTTAGTTGGAAACACTTTTAGTTTTGCTTGAAAAGGCTTATGATACTTTTTGTCAAATTTGGAAGTATAAAGTTTTAATGTGGCTTTAATTTTTTTTTTTATTGTGTTAGTATTTCAGTTTTTCTATTTATATTATGAGTTTGCTACACTTTTCAATCTATGTATGATCTCTGTTGTATGCTCTATGCAACTCAACAAATTAGAAACATAACAACAATTTTTTATTTTTATTTTATTTATTTATTTATTTATGCAATCCCAACAAATCAAAAACCAAAAAACATAGGAAACCTTTCATTTTCTAAGCAAACTAACCAAGATCTAACCCCACTTATGTAAAGTTTCAATTTTTTCCTTCAAAATTCTGCTTGTTTTGTGTGCGACCATGCTGAAGTTTTTTAGAGGCAAAAGCAAGGGTTTTGGGGGTAAGTACACATTTCAAGATAAAGAGGAAAAAATCTTTCTTCATAATATACTAGATTTTGTATTATCACACTTAATTGAAAATTACTTTATTATTTAAGAGGTTTTTAGTAATAAGTCTTCCTTTTTATTAACTTACATTAAAAAACAAATAATGCAACTTCAAATTATCACATTACTTTATTGAAAAGTTTTTCTTTTGGTTAAGTTAATATATATATATATATGCAACTTTAAGTTATCACATAACTTTAATGTAAATTGTATTTTACTTAAATTATAAAAGTGAATCACTTCAAAGTAGTTTTAATGTTCTTTTTAAAATTACTTTTCAAGTAACTTTAATTTATAAAGTAACACATTTATAAAGTAACTCATTATAAAAGTGATTCTTACTTGTTTTATAAAAGTGATAAACTTCATATAACTTATTTGTATAAGTCAATGGAAAAGTTAGAGAAGGAAAGTAATTTATTTATTTATTTATTTATTGGCAACCACATTATGGGTCCATCACAATGTGGGCCAACCTTTACCTACCACATGGCACTTTGGTTACTTTCTATTAATCTTGCTCTTGAAAGGGCATAATGTTACATCTTAAGTTCTTTTTTAGTGCATTTTCTTTTAAATTTGCATATTTTTTCAAGAACTTTCCATCTAAACAATTAGTTTATTATTTTGAAGCCATATCTCATGCATATTTTAATATGCTTAGTCCGAGCCATACCAACCATTTCTTTTGAAAATCTTATATGGAGGATGTACTACAAAGTAAAGGATTTTACCGTATTACCTTGGGAAAAGAAAAAGTCCCCATTAATGTCACGAAAAGTGAAATGAGATAATAAAATTGACGATGCATATGGATTAATCGAAATTTCCATCTCTACCCATTTACAATTTCACCTTCAAGGAATTGGGGATCGATATGAAGTTTGAGAAAATATGGAAATCATATTTGGTAAACACAATGAGATTCGAGTGTTGGAAATCAGGAAAATATTGAGACGGGGGTGAATCAATATTTTAAAACTTTTTAACAATTATTTAGCCAAATAATCACATTCAACAATGCAACAATGCAACAAACATAAAGTTTGAACATGAGATGTTTATGTGGAAACCCATACGGGAAGAAACCACAAATTATTTTTTTATTATGATGTAAATGCAATCACCATCTCCAATTCACATCAAATTATGTAGGCACCAACCTAGAGGAGGCTCCAACCCCCTTTTCTTTACAAGCACCCACTTGCTAGAAGCACCAAAACCTTGATATTTACAAGCACCAACCTAAAGGAGACTCCAATCCCCTAATATACAAGCACCTACTTGCTTATCCTATCAAATCCTTTATTTCATACATTTTTAGACTTAAATATGAGGCTCTTTAATTGAAATTTTACTGACGCAATTGTTAAATCTCATATCTAAATATCCTCTTTGATCTTTATTCTGCAACACCCTCCTTCTCTCTGATTCTATGATTTAATTAAGTTTCCTCACCATTTTTGCTTCTCCCTCACTGATTTGCACTTGGATGCAATTTCTTTTCTGTAATTTCATTATGAATGCTTCATATGTGTAATTATCAAACTCGCAACAACTCCAAATCTTAATTGATCTACACACTCAACGTTCAACCAACACTTAATCTTCAACTTTGTCTCAGGCCTACTTCTCTTCTATGTGCTACTCAACTCCCTCTTTTCTCTTTTTTCTATTCGAGCTACTTGTGCTTATGTGTGTGAATAACAACTACAATTGTTCAATTTGCATGGGAACTTCTCCATTCTCATGTAGTTTTTCTACCTTTTATAGATATAGCTTCTTTATTTTTTCCCTACGAGACTTTAATTCGTTGTCTTTCTAACTAAAATTTGGCACCCGACATCACCAAATTTCCATCTCGTAGCCCTCAGATTTCAAATCCATTACGAATGTGACCACGGGCCAAAACCGAGTGTTTAAGCCCCAAGGGCGCTTAGGTCTAGACTTATGCAATTCACCAGTGTTAAATATCCAACACTTTCTAAGCACGCCAAGTGATCTGATTAAAGTGATGACATAGAAGTCACTTTGATCCCTGTTCCACCCCCCCGCCCCCCCCCCCCCCCCCCCCCTCTTCGACTATTTGAACTTTAAAAGGGGGTGGGGGATCCACTTTTGTCTTATGTGTAATTAAATATCCCTAATTTTTTAAAGTGTGCCCCGTGATCCCATGGTCTGATCAAAGTTGATGGAGAAAAGGCACTTCGAGCACCCCCCACTTATCCGAGCTTTAGTGGCAGGGGGGGGGATTTTTTTGTCATATGTGATTTACTATCGTGCATTGTGGCACCAAATGAGGTTAATAGCAACCATTGCATGTCGTCGTCACTATGCATTGATGGTTTATGGACAATGGGGCATGTCATGTCCACATCACTGCCACATCATTGTCTACCAATTGTCATTCCATGTCACTTCCACATGTCACTCCAAAAAGGGCCACTTGCCCACCCAAAAAGGCCAAATCCACTTGCCACGTGTTTTGAACATGGGGTGCCACATCATAATATGTCACCTATCTCTACCAATTCACCTTGCCATGTCATCTAGGGTCCACCTACAATTTGGCGCTAGGAAATCCAATATATAACTTCATTCTCTGTGTATTACTTGTTGGGCCTTCCCACCCCCAATGTCCGGATAAACACTAAGAGACTAGATTAATATGGTTATCCATGCATCCATATTGTGAAACAATATCTAACCAACTTGGCTCCCTAGATGGTTGGATATCTAGTGGCCATTCAAAATGATGACCCATCAGAACCGTACCTAGACTGCATCACTTCAAACTCATATTTTTCTTCATTCCTAGAGAGTTAGACTAAGTGCTATAAACCATTGAAAATCTCTCTGAGAGGGATATCCAACCAAGCACTTTTCATGTGATTTTGAACAAGTTACTTGTAGACAAAATGCCTTCAAACATAGGCTACTGGGCTACACATCTAGCAATCAACAAACACAACCTGCTAAACTTATAATACTCAGTAAGCAACCAAGACATCAAAAGCTTAGCACACTATGAATAAACTCAATAGCTCCCCCCTGAACTTGACATCACTTGACGTCAACTACCAACATGCTCAACAATCACCCCCTTTGGCATTGAAAAAAATACCACCTAACATCGTTGGTCATTAACAAATTTTGGTATTAACTCCCCCTGTCAAGCTGAAGAAACTACCACTACTTACTCATTATCCCATTTTTCTTTTGAAGTACCAAAGTCTTCCCATTCTACTCTGGTATTTGAGGTGTCAATGGTTGATCATTCCCCCCCTTTCACATCAATGGAAAAGGGATTTAGCTACTCCCCCTTAAATGGATATAACAAACCGTTGAGTTTAATTTCTTTCGAAACTTATTGGTAGTTGTAACTTAAAGTAATGCAAGGAAGAACAAGGATAAGTTATGAAACACACAGAATTTCCATTTCACCATTCTTGGATTGCACTCTACTCCCCCTAAATTTGTACTACTCATGTTGATCTTAAAGCTCCCCCTAAGCTTGGTCACTTTTCTTTTCTATAACCATACAACTATCCTTGGACATATTTGGACAACTACCTACTTTGTTGGTGAAGAAAAATAGTGAAGAGATGAGTGGGAAATCACTCCCAAATTTTGCCTCAAGTACTCAAATGGCTCTTGAGCAAGAGGCTTGGTGAAGATACCAGTAACTTGCTCTTTTGTGGATATGTACTCCAACCTCACAATATGATAAACCACGTGTTCTCTAAGAAAATGACACTTTATGAGGATATGCTTGGCTTTTGAGTGAAGAATAGGGTTCTTGCATATACTAATAGCACTTACATTATCACATATATGGGAACGGGTTCATCATAAGTTACCTTCATGTCTTATAATGTGTGCTTCATCCATAAAATCTGAGTGAAACTTGTTGCAACTGCTTTGTACTCGACTTCAACAGTAGAGAGTGAGATAGAAGTTTGTTTTTTTCTCAACCAAGCCACCAAAAAATTCCATAGGAAGAAAGCAACACCACTTGTGCCTTTCATATAACCTGTACTTTCAGCCCAATCAAAATCTATGTATGCAGTGAAAGAGAAGTTTTTTCACTTTGGATACCATAGACCAAAGTCCATTGTGCCTCTTACACACCAGAAAATTCTCTTGGAAACTAAGAGATGATTTTGTTTGGGGATTGAATGATACCTTGAAACTACACCAACAACTTGCATAATGTCTAGCCTTGGGGCTGTTAGGTACAAGAGGTTTCCAATAATTAATATGAACATTGATTGATTTACTTATAGTGCATCATCTTTGTTGAGTTTACATCCAATGATCATAGGAGCACTAATAAGAGAACATTCTTCCATCACAAAATTCTTTAAGATTTATTTGAGGTACTTTTCTTGGGAAATAAACATGCCTTTTGTTGATTGTGTAATTTGTAAACCAAGGAAGAATGAGAGTTCCCCAAGCATAGACATCTCGAATTCAACTTGTATTTCATCTGTAAAATTTTGGCTAAGTAAATATGCATTACTACCAAAAATGATGTTATCAAGATAAATAATAAAAACCAAAATATTATCATTTTCAAATTTGATATATAAATTACTACCAGTTGCCCCTCTTTTGAAGCCTTGTTGTTGTAGGTATTTGTATAATCTTGAATACCACGCCCTAAGTGCTTGCTTTAGTCCATATAATGCCCCTTTCAGCGTACATACTTTCTGAGGATTGTCTGATAGCTGAAAACCTTTAGGTTATTCTATATAAACCTCCTCTTTAGGCTCTCCATTCAAGAACAATGATTTTACATCCATATGATGTAATTTGAAATTTTTATGATAGGAAAATGCTAGAAACATTTAATTGCCTCTAATCTTGCTATAAGAGAAATTTTTTCTTCCAAAGATGTTCCTTTAACCTAAGCATAGCCTTTCCGTACTAATTTGGCCTTATTTCTCACAACTTGTCCATCCTCATTTAATTTGTTCCTAAAGACCCATTTTGTGCGAATACCATTTTTATTTGATGGTCTTGGAACTCATTTGCAAGTTTGATATTTTTCAATCTGATCTAATTCCTCATTCATGGCTTTTATCCAGTTCTTATCCTAAATTCCTTAAGAAAAATCTTTGGGCTCAATTATGGACAACATAACAATGTGTGCTTGACTAGAAGTGTTTATCAACTTTCTTCTAGTTTGAACTCCTGCTTCTTTATATCCAACAATCTAATTTGCAGGGTGATTCCTTTTTACTTACCTTGAAGGGGTTTTTGCATAAGCGCATGCTACCTCTTCTTCTCCTAATTATTCATGTTGTTAATCTTCATAATCATTGTTGATCTAATTAGGTGGGCTGACATGTCTTGGATTCTTTCTTTTGATAAGTAAATCCTCACCCACTCTTACATCAATGTTGTCTACAATATTGCATAGTCGTTTATTATAACATCTATAATGTTTGCTCTTAGTTGAATATCCTAAAAATAGCCCTTCATAAGCTCTTGAAGCCTTGTTGTTGTAGGTATTTGTATAATCTTGAATACCATACGCTAAGTGCTTGCTTTAGTCCATACAATTCCCCTTTCAGCCTACATACTTCTTGAGGATTGTCTGATAGTTGAAAACCTTCAGGTTGTTCTATATAAACCTCTTATTTAGGCTCTCTGTTCAAGAACATTGATTTTACATCCATATGATATAATTTGAAATTTTTATGATAGGAAAATGCTAGAAACATTCTAATTGCGTCTAATCTTGCTACAAGAGAAAAAATTTCTTCCAAATTTCTTCCTTTAACCTAAGCATAGCCTTTCCATACTGACTTGGCCTTATTTCTCTCAACTTGTCCATCCTCATTTAATTTGTTCCTAAAGACCAATTTTGTGCCAATGCCATTTTTATTTGATGGTCTTGGAACTCATTCCCAAGTTTGATATTTTTCAATTTGATCTAACTCCTCATTCATGGCTTTTATCCAGTGCTTATCCTAACTTTCTTGAGAAAAATCTTTGGGCTCAATCATGGACAACATAATAGTGTGTGCTTGACTAGAAGTATTTATCAACTGTCTTCTAGTTTGAACTCCTACTTCCTTATATCCAACAATATAATATGTGAGGTGATGCTTTTGTACTTACCTTGAAGGGGTTTTTGCATGGGTGCTTGCTACCTCTTCTTCTCTTGATTCTTCATGTTGTTCATCTTCATAATCATTGTTGATCTAACTAGGTGGGATGACATATCTTGGCTTCTTTCTTTTGAGAGGTAAATCCTCATCCACTCTTACATCAATGTTGTCTACAATATTTCATATTCGTTTATTATAACATATATAGCCTTTGATCTTAGTTGAATATCCTAAAAATATCCCTTCATAAGCTCTTGCATCAAACTCACCAAAATTGTCATCATTATTTTTGATGTAACACTTGCTGCCAAAGACTTTGAAGTGCTTTATTGAGGTTGGGTTTTCATACCACAATCATAGGGAGTATTGTCATTGTTAGGTATAAGGTCTGATTTATTTAAAATATGGATTTTGTATGAATAAATTTGGCCCAAAAAGTGTTTGGAAGATCCAACATAGCACTAGCCATTTGTTGTACTGATTTGTTTTCCCTCTCGTCCACACCATTTTGTTGTGGAGTTTTGCAATTGTGAATTGCCTTTGTATGCCATGTTCTTCACAAAAATTATCAAACTCATTTGAAGTAAACTCCCCACCTTTGTCTGGCCTTAGACACTTTAATTTACAATCAATTTGGCTTTTAGTTAGAGCTGTGAAGACTTTAAAGTTATCAAATGCCTCAGATTTATCGTTTAAAAATGCAATCCAAGTTATCTTGGTATAATCATCAATAATTAAAATAAAATATCGTTCACGACTTGGGGTCTTAGTTCTTAAGGGGCCACATAAGTCTTTATGAACTAGTTGTAGAGACCTGGTAGATGAGTTTTCTTTGGTCTTGAAGGGTACTCGAACTTGCTTGCAATTTGGCATGATATACAAATTGTATTGCTTGGCTTTGAATTTTTTTGCAAGTCCCTTACAACTTTCTTTTTGTCGAGCTTCACAATATGGTCAAAGTTCAAGTGTCCCAACATTTTGACATAACCAACTCTCATCAAGATTACCCAAACAACATTGCTCATTTTCCTCATTTAGTATGCATACATTACTTGGTGTTATTGTAGCCTTTGATACTACTTTCCTAGTGTTTGATGTTTTTATTTCACATCCTTTGGAGTGAAAGGTGACATCATACCCTTGGTCACACACTTGACTCACACTCAACAAATTGTGCTTGATTCCATCTACAAAAAGAACAATTTGAGCCTTGCCTCTTCCATTAACCAATCTAATTGTGCCTTTTCCCAGATATTTCATAGACCATCATTACCAAAAGTAACATTGCATGACTTGTCTTCTCTTAGTGACAATAATTTACTCCTATCACTAGTCATATGCTTGAGCATCCATTATCCACATACTAATGGCTTCCTTGGTTTTGAGCGTATAAGGCAATGCTACATTCTTCTTCCCTTTTTGCCTTTCTCTTCTTTCGTGTTTTAGCTTCTTCTTGTGCTTACTTGATCTTAGGAGAAGATCTAAGTTTGTTGGTTTTACAATAAATTTCCTTATGTCCATAGTTATGACCACAAAACGATTGTTGTCCTTGGGATTATTCCTATGTCTGTTTACAAATATGTTATCCTTGTTTGATTGACAATCTTTATTTTTTTATTTCTTACATAATTATTTCCAAGATATGATCTATAATTTACAACCTTATGTCCAAAATTTGTACATGAATAACAATATCCATAGAAAATATTTTTGTACCTGGGAGCAATTTTCCTTTGAGGATATTATTTGTTGATTCCTTGGTGGCTTTCTCTTTGAGGGAAAAGTGGTTTTTATTAATTTCTCGCTTGACCTTAGTGGCTATTCGAATGGCTATACCTTGCACTCCTTTGTTGCCACTAAGTTTTATTAATATATCTTATTACCTTGTTGTCATGTTCTTCTTTTTGTTGTTGTTGTTTGTCATTATTTCCTTGGATTCCATTGTTGTTACATCGTTTTAGAGCTTCAGTGAAGTTGATTAGTTCTTTGTCTTCAAGTTTTTTTGAGCTTGTCTCTTGTTCATAACCCGAGCTAGTCTTGATGAAACAATGTCTTTCAACACTCAAAATTTCATCTAATTTGATAATTTTTTTAATAATCTTTAGATTTTGGTTGAATTAACCCTTGGTTTTCTCTAATTCCTTTCTAAGGAAGAGTATCTCTTCCTCTATATTTTCACACTCCTTTCCCTTATCTTTCAATTGTTGTAACAAAGTATCTTCAAACTGCTTTGCTTCCTCCAACTCAACTTTCAGAAGAAGAAGGGATGAATCTTCAGATTTGTGCTCTTCTCTTCCGTGCTTAATCAATAGTTCTTTTTTCTTCTTATCCTTTTTCTTGAGTCTTTGTATTTCCTCTAAAGCACTGGCTAGTTCTCCTTCCAGATGTACTACAACTTCTTTTCATCTAAGTAATAAAAAATCTCGTCTTTCATCTTGGGTATCTATAACCATTAACATGAAGTCATTTGTTTTTTCTTCATCAGAGGGTTGTTCATCCTCATCCTCTAAGGAGTTATTATATTCTTGGGTATAAAAACTCTTCTTCTTGAAGTTGTTTTCCTTATTTACTTTCCTATATTATCCTTCTCTTTATGGTCATATTCATTCTTTTCTTTCTTATGTGGACATTTAGATGCATAGTGACCTACTTTTTCACAATTGAAACATTTGAAGGGAAACTTACCTTTGTATTTGCTGAATTATCTTTTCAATCTTCTGACAAACTTGGCCTCTTCTTCATCAAATCCATAGCTCAAGTCTTTTTAATCTTCTTTTCTCTTCTTATCACCTTTGAAGGATGCTTCCTTTGATGTAGATCTTCCATTTGAGTCTCTCATTTCATAGGCAATTAGTGTTCCATGCAATTGATCCAATGTTAATGTGTTTATATTTTGCATCTCCTCAATGCCTGATACTTTGGAATTGGATCTAGAAGGAAGAGATCTCAACACCTTTTTAACTACAAAGGAATCATCCACATGTTCATCAAAATATCTTATGGTGTTGAACATTTCATCCATGTGAAGGGAAAATTTGGTAATGTCCTCATCCTCATTCATCTTCAGTGATTCAAATTGCATTCCATAAACTTGAAGTTTAGCCTTCTTTACCTTGCTATTGCCTTCATAGAAACTCATAAACTTATTCCATATTTCTTTGGCTATGTTGTAGTGCATGATTTTAACCAACTCAAATTCAGGAAAACCACTTAGGATTGCATTCATTGCTTTACCATTGTAAGAGAAATTGAGCTTATCATCTTTTTCAACCAATACATTTGGATTTTTATGGCAATTTTGCACTGCATCCCAAGCATATGCACCAAGAGACATTATGTAAGTTCTCATTCTTACCTTACAAAATGCATACTTCGTTCCAATGAATATAGGGGATTTTTTGGTGAAATTTCCATCATGGTTGGCCATTATATCTGATCTACCTTCTAGTTGTTAGACTACTATTGAAGGAAATAGCTATGATAACCAAGACAATACTAACAGAAGGGATGAATAAATATTTTAAATATTTTAACGTTTATTTAGCCAAATAAACACATTTAACAAAGCAACAATGCATCAATCACATAAATTTTGAACACAAGATGTTTATGTGGAAAAACAAAAAAATATTTTTTATTATGATGCAAATGCAAGCAACAACTCCAAATTACATCAAATTATGTAGGAACCAACCTATAGGAGGATCCAATCCCCTTTTCTTTGCAAGCACCAACTCCTTCATCTTTATAGGCAACAACCTGAAGGAGACTCCAATCCCCAGATTTACAAGCACCTACTTTCTCATCCTAACAGATCCTTTGTTTCATACATTTTCAAACTTAAATCTAAGGCTCTTTAATTGAAATGTTACTAACACAATTGTTAAATCTTAGATCTGAATATTCTCTTTAATCTTTGTTTTGGAACACCCTCCTTCTCTTTGATTAATTGATTCAATTAAGGTTCCTCACCATTTTTTATTCTCCCTCGCTAATATGCACTTGGATGCAATTTCTTTTATGTAATTTAATTGTCAATGATTTAGAATTCAATTCTCAAACTCATAGTATCTCCATATCTTAACTGATTTTCGCACGCAAAATTTAACCAACACTTAATCTTTAGCTCTGTGTCAAGTCTGCTTCTCTTCTATATGTTGCTCAACTCCCTCTTTTCTCTTCATTCATCTTCCACAAGTCATGTGCATAGGGTGACACATCATCATTTTCTACTTGTCTCTGTCAAGTCAACTTGCCATGTCTTCTAACGCCATATCTAGTTTGAAACTGATAAATATGATATTCAACCTCATTATATGTGTTAACTATTGCATATTTCACATCCTAAATGCTCGAATAAGCATTGAGATCCCTAATCAATTTTGTTATCCAACAATCCAACCTATTAAACAACATCTTCCTTGCTCGATCCCCTAGATGGGTTGATATCTTGTGGCCATTTGGAACCATGACCTGTCAGAACCATGCCTAGTCTGCATCACTTCAAACTTGGATTTTTCTTCACTCTTGGAGAGTTGGAATAAGTGCCATATACCATTGGAACTCTCTTTCAGAGTGTTATCCAACCAAGCACTTTTCATGTGTTTTTGAGCAAGTTACCTACAGACAAAACGCCTTCGAATATAGGCTACTGGGCTACACGTCCAATAGTCAACAAAAACAACACACTAGACTTCCAATACTCAATAAACAACCAAGACATCATTGACATCAAATTTTAGCACATTGTGAATAAACTCAATAGGCTCCCTTTGAACTTGATATCACTTGACAACAACTACCAATATGCTCAACATTGAGCGCACCAACATGAAAATAAATTAATTTCTTTAAATCCCGATGATATCACTTGCATTGAATATTATCTATCTAAGTTCAAAACACTCAATTTTACTTCAAGACTATAAATTATAAACAAATGATTACCAATGTATATATATGATATTTTTGCAAATATTGATAGTACATGATTTTTTTTGTATTTTCTTTCCACTAGAGAAACTCTATGTATTGTTTACAAACCACCCTCTCTTGAATATTTTTGTGATTCTTTCATTACAAAGCAATATTAGCTCTTGCATCTTAGAGTGACAAACACTACAAGTATATCTAATAGAAGGATAAATCCAGGTATCTAGAGAAGCAACATCCTCATAATGAAAATAAAAACAAGGGTCTTAAACCCTCTCAACCAACTTCTACTACCAATGGTGGCAAAGAACAAAAAAGTAAGAAGACTAAGAAACATTGCAATTTTTGTGGGCAAGATGGTCACCTAGAGTCTAAATGTTTTAAATAGAAGGATACCTTACAAGCAACAATGAAGAACAACAACATAAATCATGATTTTTCCTCTTCTAGCTATTCTTTTCATGGACTTACTTTATGTTTTTAGTTTGTCCTTCGACGCAACATCTACTTCCTCTTACGAATGGCTTATTGATTCAAGAGCATATCCATATTTTTTGTTTTTAATGAATTTAACAAAAAGTAAATATTTTTTTATGATACAAGATTTCTTAGTGTTTTGGAATATGGAATAATTAATTTAGATGATGGTATTAAAATGATTTATTTTCTTGTTATAAGTCTCTTCTACAACCTTCTATTTATATATCAAATCACTCATTTGAGTTAAGGTAAAATAATAGAGTTGTCACCTCACCAAGTTGTAATCAAGAATTTAAAATATCCTAACCATGCCTTAGCAATTGGAATTGTTGATGATATTACTAGGTTTCATAGGTTTGACAACTTTGGGTCATCGTCTTTTCAATCAATTTTTGTTGCTCTTAATGAAGACTTGAGCAAATTTTTGCATAAGCTATTTGATCCTCTAAACTAATTCTCATTGAGCAACTAGGTAATCAAAATATGTTGTTTTGGTCTTCCTATCATTTCTTATAGAGATGGTATTTGTGTCAGATGTGCTCTCAACAAACATCATTAGGACCTTTTTTTTTAAATGTACATCTCAATGTGCCTCAACCCTCTTGCAACTTTTTCATACTGGTTTGTGTGGTCTGCTTCCTTTTGCTTCTTTATTTAGGTTCAAGTAATTCTTAACTGTTATTGATGTCATCTTCAAACACACTTAGGTCCATTTCTTAAAACTCAAGTGTGAATTTTTTGGCATGTTTGCAACCTACAAGATTTGTAGACAAACAATTTGGACATCAACTACGGAGGTTAAGAAAATATAATGAAGGTGAATATGTTAACAATAAATACAAAACTTACGAGGTTACATAGGGCATTTAGATTCAACATATTGTTCCATATACACCACAACAAAATGATGTTGTCAAGAGAAAGAATCATACATTCAAGGAAATGGAAAATTGTATGACCCAATCTAAGGGATTAGGTCTTTATTTTTGGGTGGAAGCCATGAATTGTGTTAATTATGTTAGTGTCAGTCTTTCCAGCCTTCCTCCAGTGATCAAATATGCTCTTACAAAGTGATTTTGAAGTGTCAAGGTCAAATTTCGTCATTTCAGTGAAGTCTTCAAGCAAAATTTGGTCACTAGGCATTAGGTCTACGGTTTGCTCTCACTCTTTTCAAAGTTGCTCAAATGCCAATCTATGTCACTATTCAGCTAAGTCTATCATCATTCATAGGGTTTTCATTATCATCTCAGTGTCTAATGAGTCGTTTTACACCTTGTTCATGCTTCAGTTGCGCCTAGGTAAGGTCATTTCCCTCTCCTAGGGTTTTGAAGGCAATTTCTCTTAGACGGTCAAATCATCGGCAAAACTTGTTCCCTGATGTTCAT
The DNA here is from genome assembly GCA_000404065.3 of Pinus taeda. Lineage (NCBI taxonomy): Eukaryota > Viridiplantae > Streptophyta > Pinopsida > Pinales > Pinaceae > Pinus > Pinus taeda. Next base: position 90,014 of record APFE031393356.1, on the reverse strand, counting down.
ACACCTTCCCCTATCCTTAAAGTACCTTACCAAATGCTTCCCATCACTGAGATTCCCCAATTCCTCATTTTCGCACAAACCCTAGTTTCTAGCTACAACTTGGCAATTTTCTAGGTTGGGCCTGTGTTTTGCCCTTTTGGACCCCTTCCCCTCACTCAATCTTTGAAATTCCACTTTCCCCTGCTTCCTAACATCCCTCCCTACTTACAAAAATTTTCCCAAGAATTTAGAAGCCCCTTATCCCCTTCATTTCGCTCCATTTCGACAAAATCCCTTGTTTCACACATCGGGGTAAGTTTCACTCAAATGGTGTTTCAAAGCAATAAAAGATGAATTTGAGAAAAATGAGAGATTTTTTTGTCCACAACATGCCAAAGAATAAAAACCTCCTTCACTTTTTGCACAGGTGTCATGGTTTTAGAGAAATGTCAAAATTACAATCGCTAGATCCAAGGACGGTTGGCCAAGGCACTAAAACGACGAAAGAGGCCCGATCCCCTCCATATCTTGGCCGAGGCTTCACTCAAGGACCAAGGCACTAAATAGCCTAGCCACAACACAAATCCCAAATAATTTTGAGCATTTTGGGTAAATTTTGGTTTTTTCAGGCAATTTATAGGTTTTCTCCATTAACGGGTCTCACCCCCCGTGAGACCCTTCATCCCGGCAACTCCATTTTGCAAAAACTCAGCATTTCCAAATTTTTCATCCAAGGTTACACATGCTCATAAAAGGACTAGATATTTGGCGAAGTTTTGGGCCTCCAAAAAGTCAAAAAACAAGCAAAAAATGACTTTCTGTCACTTTTTTGAGACACAGAAAGCAGTCTTGGGAGATTGCAATTTTGGAGGGGTAAATGACCACCAAATTCAGAAATTCCAGTTGGGTTGGAAAGTAGACTCATATACCTTTCCAACAAGCCTACTCTTGCTTCATTTGGACACCTGGAAGTGCCCCAAAAGTGGTCCCAAAGGCGCGCGACCCGTCAGGCAGAGGTACGCGACCCATCAGGCAAATTTCTCCAAATTTCACTGTACAGCTCAGAAAAATGCAGTTTGACCCTGTTTGAATTTTTGGGGTGGATTATTATCCTATGTGATGTAATTAATGTACTTTTATGACACTTTTACTCTTATGTACCTCTTCTAGAAAATTCATTCATAAAAAGGTGAAAATTAAATGAATGAATTGGTTTCCTATCTTATAGAGGCAAGTTGTTTTGACTGCCTAGTTTGTAGTGCTAAGTTTAGAAGTGGTTGAAACAGCTCCTAGGATAGTGAGATCGACCCATGGAGGCAGGGAAAGAGGTTAGATGATCTATATTATTTACTTTATTGCTCATTTTCATGGTTGGACCCTTGAGGGAGAAGCTATCATTGTATTATTTCACTGTATCTCTGCAATTTTTGGCTAACGAAGACCAGGGTTTTGCAGTCCTTTTTGGGATTCTTGTGGTTACATGTATTGATGGTGTGTTTC
>APFE031393356.1:46320-85199 GCA_000404065.3 Pinus taeda | reverse complement strand
GCCCGATCCCCTCCATATCTTGGCCGAGGCTTCACTCAAGGACCAAGGCACTAAATAGCCTAGCCACAGCACAAATCCCAAGAAATTTTGATCATTTTGGGTAAATTTTGGTTTTTTTTAGGCAATTTACAGGTTTTCTCCATTAACGGGTCTCACCCCCCGTGAGACCCTTCATCCCGGCAACTCCATTTTGCAAAAACTCAGCATTTCCAGATTTTTCATGCAAAGTTACACATGCTCATCAAAGGACTAGAGATTTGGCGAAGTTTTGGGCCTCCAGAAAGTCAAAAAACAAGCAAAAATGACTTTTTGTCACTTTTTTGAGACACAGAAAGCAGTCTTGGGAGATTGCAATTTTGGAGGGGCAAATGACCACCAAATTCAGAAATTCCAGTTGAGTTGGAAAGTAGACTCATAGAACTTTCCAACAAGCCTACTCTTGCTTCATTTCGACACCTGGAAGTGCCCCAAAAGTGGTCCCAAAGGCGCGCGACCCGTCAGGCAAATTTCTCCAAATTTCACTGTACAGCTCAGAAAAACGAAGTTTGACCCTATTTGACTTTTTGGGGTGGATTATTATCCTATTTGATGTAATTAATGTACTTTTATGACACTTTTACTCTTATGTACCTCTTCTAGAAGATTCATTCATAAAAAGGTGAAAATTAAATGAATGAATTGGTTTCCTATCTTATAGAGGCAAGTTGTTTTGACTGCCTAGTTTGTAGTGCTAAGTTTAGAAGTGGTTGAAACAGCTCCTAGGATAGTGAGCTCTACCCATGGAGGCAGGGAAAGAGGTTAGATGACCTATATTATCTACTTTTTTTCTCATTTTCATGGTTGGACTCTTGAGGGAGAAGCTATCATTGTATTATTTCACTGTATCTCTGCAATTTTTGGCTAAGGAAGACCAGGGTTTTGCAGTCCTTTTTGGGATTCTTGTGGTTACATGTATTGATGGTGTGTTTCTCTATGTACCTTTAAGTGTGTTATGTGAATCATTTCCTTTCTTTTCCTTCTGCACATTAAGCAAACGAAGTGTTAAAGTAAGAATTCATGACTGTCATGCTCTGCTTTTAAGTTTTTTTAATTTCAAGGTTTTCTACTGTTTAAGGAGAATTCAAAGTTATTGTTTGCTCTCCTTAACTCCTCACCTACCATTCCTAATCATCCACCTCAATCAAAGGCATCAATACTGTCTCCTACCTCGCCCCAAAGAACCCCCTGCAGAAACTGTGTCCAATCCCGCACCCAAAATTGCCATCCCCTCAATTTGCCACTAAAAACCCTAAAAACCCCAAATCAACCCTTTTGATCAATTTACTAGCCTAAAATCAGTGTTACCCTATTGGTCATCTCATCCATTGAAGATTTTACTGAGATTGACCGGAGAGAGCCTTCTCCTGCCCCGTAGGGCTAGCTACGAGGCTAAATGGTTTGATGTTGCCTTGAGGTTTGCCTTTTTCAGCCCGAGGTGAAATTTCAAGCGCTAACAAATTACATAGTAAATCACACTTCGACAAAGGCTTTAAAAAAACAATATTAGAAGAAGCACGAAGCAAAATCGAACTATATGTAACCCACTTCAATGTGTTTGGTGGTAAAGCACGAGCTTACATTTTTTATGAGAAAATGAAAGCATTACAATCTAAAAGTGAGAAGTGCGTTTTTTTGGCTATTTTGAAATGTCAAAGGTTATAGAATTTTTGAACCTGAATCCAATGAAATTATTATTAGGAGATATGTTATGTTTGATGAAAAACTTTTGGCCTATGAGCTTAACTTGGTGTTTGTGATTTCTTTGGGATTTTTGCCATCTTCTCTTCCCAACTTTTCTATTAGCGATCCTATTTGGGTCTCTTATTTCGATGAAGATAATGAGGATGAAAATCCACCTCTACCTAGTAACTCACCTAACTCTAGTTGGGTCCATTTAACATGAACTTGCACTAGCATGACCTCTTCCAAGATGGGTATGTCCAACATGAGAAGCAACTGGTGATCTTATTGGTGATCCTACGTATAAGTGTTGTACATGTTTAGAGTTATAGTGACCCTCCTCTCTCTTGGCTTGAGCTTCAAAGAATCATGATCCAAAAATATTTGCAAAATCTTTTGGCCATCTATATTGGGACATCAAAATGAATGAAGAATAACTTTCCTTAATGATGAACAATACCTAGGATCATGTACCTCTTCCAAAGGGAAGAAAACTTGTAAGACACAAATGGGTGTATAGAAGTAAGTATGCATCAAATGGAAGTGTTGAAATACATGTAAGGTTTGATTAAAGTCCAAGGATTTTCCAAAATTGGAGGAATTGACTATAATAAACTATTTTCCCTCATAGCTAAAATGAATTCCATTTTCCTTCAAGTCCCCACCTCACATAAATGGGAGGTCCATCAAACTGATGTTAAGTCTACCTTGTTGCATGGGGGTTCACAAGAAATTTTTTACATGGAACAACTTCTTGGCTATGTTTAGAGTTGTTGTAGCCTTGTTTGTTTCCTTAAGAGATGTCTCTATGGTCTTAAGCAAGCTCAAACTTGGTATGCTAAAATGAATAACTTTCTTTCTGACATCAAATTTTCTAAATGCCATTTTAACCCTAATGTTTATAACAAGAAAGTAGGAAACCATCTCCTAATACTAGTTCTTTATGTTGATGACCTTATTCTCACTTGTAGTGACCCGAAAGTTTTAAAACATATGAAATCTATCCTTAAGAATAAATATGAAATGGAAAATTTAGGTTATTTAAATTATTTCCTTGGCCTCCAAGTATTGCAAATCAAGGAAAAATTTCCCTTTCCCAGTATAAACACGATTGCAACCTTCTTTACTGCTTTCACATAGAAGATTGTAAACCAACACAATCTCCTTTCTAGTTTGTAGTCAAACTCACTGCCACTTGTACTACACTTAAAGTAGATTCCACTTTGTACTATCCATTTGTAAAGACACCCCCTCCTAACCACAAACCAAACTGGATTCAGAAGGAGGTGATTACTCTGCTAAACCAACTCCTAAAGTAAAATTATGTGAACAAGAGCTAAATTTTTTGCTTTTTGTTTTTTTTTTTTGTTTTTACTTTTCCAGAATTTCAAATATACAACATCATTGTGATTGTCTCATTGAGCCAATTCCAATGATATGAATTTCACTTCAATCTGGTTTATGGATCAAAATTTATGGTTATTTAAATATTGGCCAATATCACCCTCCCACGTCATCATGACACATATGTGGCACCTAATGCACTCGTGTGGTGACCCATATGGAAAATGACGCACCCATGTGGTGGCCTCTGTGGCAGGCATGAACCCAGAGGTAGGTTAGGGTCGGCCTCCTCCCGGACACGCTTAATTTACACAAGGCGAGCCTAAGCCCTGACCTCCCTGACGTTCGACCTCCTAACCTATGGGTGCAGTGAGTCAGGTCACCCAGCCGGAGGTCAGGCCTTCTAGGCTGACCTCCAACGTCCCCAACTTGCTAAAAAAAATTCAATTTTTTTAAGCTGAACCCAATTTCCAACATTTTAACAAAGAAAATTCTCTTCAAACTTTTTTTACCTTTTTCAACAATATTTCTAGCACTTAACAACTAACAAATTTACAAGGAATCTAAGGCAAAACTCAAGAAGCACTCATTCATAAGTGATACCAATTTTTAGCAACATTTCAAGTGCATTTCTACGTAAAAAGCAAAGAGTTGTAACAACTCATCAATAGAGTAGAAACTTATTTTCTTGGTTCATGCATGATAGAATGTAGCCACAAAAAGTGGAAATTGAGACATCCTTCCCTTCAATTTAAGAATGTACCCAAGAGGATGCAATAAATCTGCCAATACTTACACATCAAATTAAATATGCAATGAACACAAGACTGCAAATCTTTCTAGATTAATTATTAACGTTGTTGAGTGCTCATTTCTTCTTGTACAACCAAACATCATCATAATAAATAATCCTTGCAACCAGAATGGTAGTGAAAACCATGCATTCTATAGATTTCACATCTTCATGTAGCTTGAATTTCCACAATAAACATGTACAACCCTGTAATTTAGATCAAATTATATCCCAATAATAAAGAAGATTGCATGCTAGTTACCACAAGGATTGAATCAATTCTGCCACATGCTATTCCAACACCTTTTACACAATAACAACAACACATTGTTCAATCATAAAGTTAAAGAAATCATGAACCATGCCATTAATGAACATCATTTCAGATTGCCAATGAAAATAGGTGCGCACGCACACACACACACACACATATTCTTAATTTCTTGAGAACATGAAAGAAACTTATCTCAAAACTAATGGGCAACTAAGCCTGGGACTATGACTCTCCATCCAATCATAGACAACTACAATCAAGTCTCACTTGTAGTTTTCACCCCCGAGATAGATTCTAGAGGTTGAGGGATATTTTGCTTCAAGGATTACACACATACATAAGTTGAAACAGGGACTCCATAGACTCAACCACCTCCACCCACTAGCTGAATTGAAACTGATAAAACACACAAGGATTCTAGAGACTACCAGTCTCCACCCTTCCAAACACAAGATTGTGGTTCCACCCTGTTACGAAACCAACTCATAAAAATATAGAAAAAGATAGATCAATGACTTAAAAATTAGCCTCTTCGAGGGGGAAACCTCCTTTACATTACACAAATGAAAAATTCTTGGATGATACAAATGACAAGACCTACTTTCTATATATAAGAGTCTAAGGGGTCATAATATAATCAGAGTCGGCATAACAATAAAAATGTAAGGGCACAACAATAACAATAGTGGGCTTCTATGGGGCACAGTAATAAAAATATGGGGACTACATTGGCACAAAAATATAATAAGGGGGTTGCACTAGTAAAAATAAGGGGTTACACTAGTAGTATAAGGACCTAACATGTCCCTCTCCTTCAAAAAGTGTTGTCCTCAATGCTTGAGTATTTCTGGATGCTTCTGTATAAAATTCTTTCCCTCCCATGTGGAATCTTCAGTGGGTAAATTCTTCCACTTGATGAGATATTCTGAAATTGATCGATTTCGTAAATGTCAGGTTCTTGTTTCCATGACTGCTTCAGGTTATAATGTGCTTTTTCCTTCCTCGTCAAGTTCTGACAATATTGTTTGAACTGGGAGCTTGTCACCTATAACCTTCTTTAGGCATGAAACATGGAAAACTGGGGGCACTCGGGAAGATGCAGGAATCTCCAATTTGTATGCCATAGTACCAATCTTTTGGAGCACCTTGTAAGGATCGTGGTACTTTGGTGATAATTTATTATCCTTCTCAGCTTGCTTGAGGAACATTTGTTTTTATGGTTGTATTCCTAAAAATACCCAGTCACCTATATCAAAACTTCTTTCACTGCGATGTTGATCTGCCTTGTTGTTTCATTTGATTCTGCGCAAAAGTGAGGTTAACCTTTTTCTTCTGATATCTCCTTCTATCTTAAGAGTTTGATGAGTGGTAATTCCTGCTAATGGATTACAAGATATGATCGTATTCATTTCTTCTTTCTTTAGGGTTGGTTCCTGGTGTATATCCTCTTCTTTTTACGTTTCTTGATCCTTTTCTTCCTCCTCTTCACAATCAATGTAAAACAATTTCTTCTTAGCACATTTATGACCTTTATTGTATTTGCTATCACAACTGTAACAAAGGTTGTTTTATCCTTTTCCTTCCAATTGTTGTGGTGTCAACCTTGTAGGTTGTGGAAGGCTAGGAGCAACAACACTTCCATCTTTATAATTGCGAGTGGTAGGATTTCTTATTGCCATAATTTTGCTTTCAATTTTCTTTCCAGCTTGAATGCCTTCTCCAATGAATCAGGTTCCCAAAGATGAACCTCATGTTGAATGTTATCCTTTATAGTCCCTATGAAGACATCAATCCTCTACTTCTCTAGAATATCATTTACCCTTATATTCAATTTTTGGAAGTCCTCAATGTGCTTTGCCATTGAACCCTTTTGTTTGAGATTTATCAATTGGCTAAAGAAGGTGTTGCTCTTGGTATCCTCATAATGTGTTATCATTTCCTTCGTGAAAATTGACCAAGTGATAAGTGGTTTATGAGAACAAATCCCTTTATACAATAAAAATTGATTCAGTTCTAAATATAAAGATGCAATACGTACCTTTTATAACATTTGCATATCATGTAGATCAAAATATTTCTCCATTTGTAGTATCCATGTTATGGGATCCTTACCATCAAACTTCCTCATATCGATCTTTGGAATATGGTGGGTCTTCAATCCAATGTTAGGTTCTATGAAATCATGATTAGCATTTATTTTTTTCTCATAATGAGTTTCCTCTACTACCTTTTCGTCATTAGGAAGCCTTTCTTGTAGCAGCTTTGTCCCATCTTCCTTCAAAATTTCCATGTCTTTCTTCAAATATGCTTTCATACCATCGATATTAGCTTCCATGGCACATATAAAACTATTTATCTTAGCTTCGATCGCATTCTTCAAATCATCCATCCAATTTTGCTTACTAGGTGTTTCTATTTTCTTGATCCGAGTCATTATTTTTCTTGCTTTTAGGAGCTCGCTATTTAAATGACTATAACTCTGTAATTTCAGATCTTCAATATCTGAATTTTTGTCTTGTTGTAGCCCTCTGATTCCTCTTTCTAACCCCACCATTTTGATTAGTATTGGATTTTTCAATAAAGAGTTATGCCAAATCGCCTACGATGACCTGATTATAGACTGGTTCAGTAGAGCGAACTTGTACGACCTTCCACGTGTCACTTTTTTTACCTCCAGACCTGAAAATGATACAATGAAAACTAGAGTCCATCCTCATGTTGAAAATTCTTACGAAATTTCAATCCGATTATCAGAGAGAAAATTATGAAAATTTCCCCAGGTCAGCTGTTTGGGATGTAATTTGGGAGCCCGCACAAATCCTAAATGTCTTGGATGATATCTCCGAAAATATAGTGAAACAAGATCTGAAATTTGGGGTCACGTTTCATCAAGGTTTTTTCTCAAATGGGTTTTAATTTTAGAGTTAGAACCTTCCTAAAAGAAGAATTATAGCGAAAATTCCACGATGACCTGTTTGCGATGGAATTGTGGAGTTTGCAACAACCCTAAATTCTCCAGATCATATCTCCGAGAATATAGAGAGACAAGATCTGAAATTTGGACCCGAGGTTCATAATGATTTTGGCTCAAATGGTTTTTGTGTTTATCTTTTTAAACATCGTAGAGAAAACGTTATAGGGAACATTCCATGATGATCTATTTGGAGCAACGAAACCCTAGAATCCAAAGCTCTAATACCAAATGTTATGAAACCAACTCACAAAAAGATAGAAAAGATAGATCAACGACTTAAAAATTAGCCTCTTCGAGGGGGAAAGCTCCTTTACATTGCACAAATGAACAATTCTTGGATGATACAGATGAAAAGACCTCCTTTATATATATAGGAGTGTAAGGGGTCATAATATAATTAGAGCCGACATAACAATAATAATGTAAGGGCACAACAATAACAATAGTGGGCTTCTATGGGGCACAATAATAACAATATGGGGACTACATTAGCACAAAAATATAATAAGGGGGTTGCACTAATAACAATAAGGGGTTACACTAGTAGTATAGGGACCTAACACACCCAATACAGGGAATAGTAGTATCCATCCTTTCAAACACAACATTATGGTTACACCCAATGCAAGGATTCCATAACCCATGGTAAAGTCAAAATACATCAAAAAATATTCCAGAGATGCTCCATGAAATTTTTGGAATCAATTCCTCCACCCCAATGCTTTGGGATTTCCAGAGAAACACCATCTCCACCCTATAGGCCATCGGGGCCTCAAGAGGCAATCAATTCCTCACTTGGTGATTTATTCTAGCTCCTTTTCCAATCAAAATATTCATTCCCTTTAGCTATTCAACCTATTTTGGTAATTCAAACTTCTCTATCCCTGTTGTTGCTTTTGTGTTCTCTCTTTTTCCAGCTTGAGTTCTTCAGACAAAAATCCTCTCTAATGTTGTTCAAATGCCTTTTATTGTTTTTCTTGTGTCACTTCATCTTCCTCATGGAACATTATTTGGGTGTCTATTCATATTCCTTATTGAATTTTTTGTATATTAATATTATTTATAGAAATTAATCACCCTATCCCTCTAGAATCTGTGTCCCATTACTCAACCCATTTTTATTTTTATTTTTTTTATTATCATAATGTTTACATTGCATACATAAATGTAACTACTTGGGGCTGTCACACCATTAGCCTTTTATATTTGAATCATACCCACCTTGATGTTTCCTTTGTTGTTGGTCTCATTACATGATATATGCCAACACCCCTTCAGACCCGTTAGAAAGGAACAAAAAATATACTTTGATATATTTTAGCAGAATTAAGTTTTGGATATATTATAGTTCAAGAGGGCTCCTTTGTTGGTTGGTTCCACTATTTTTGATTGGGATAGTGACCTTGATGATTGAAATTCCACTACAAGATATGTTTTTAATCCTTCTTCTAGTCCTTTCACTTGGGCTTGTAAACATGAAGTTCTTGTTCTTTCCTTAACAAACACAAAGTAATGTGTAGTAAAATTTGGTTTTAGTGAATATGATCCTAGGGTTTTGATCCTTCAAAAGATTTATCTTGGAATTTTGTACTATAAATTTATTTCTATGAAGTTTCAAATAGTGATTTTTTTTATATCCTGCAAAGACATAGTGAAGTATTTGTGGTAAATTTTTTAGGTTTTTGTTCACTATACTACCAGAGTTATAGCCTATGGAAAATAGGGTTTTTTACTAGCCCTAAAATTAGTCTCAAAATGTGTTATTGGAAAAACAATCATAATTTCTTTTGGGACATATTAAACATTAATTTTTTTAGGATACTAAGAATTCATATTGCAAACTATTAAGCACACACAAAAGTAATAGGCAAAATTTAGTTAAATTCATGTGATTACATTATATTCACAAGATGTATAGATTAATACATAGTTTTCTGACCCGTGGTTTTCATCTTCCAAGAGGTTTCTTGGACTTAAATGATTGTTGGAATTCCTCCACACCAACCCTAATGAATTAGGTGTACAACATTCCCCCCCTTAGCTTGAAGGGGTGTATATGATTCCAAGAAGAGAGCTAAAATACTAAAGTGCATGGAAACCGATGGTTGGATGTGCTATTTGAAATGGTGGTTTAAGGAAGACCACAAACCAAATAAGGTAGAAGAACCTGAAGTTTATATTGGTGGTGGTTTAAGGCTAATCACCAAATCTAGAACTAGGCTCGAAGCAGTTCTATAACAATTATGAATCTAGCTAGAAGATGAAGTATTCTATGAAGTGGAAGTGTTATCTAATGATGGCTTGAATATTACCACAAAATAATGTAGCATAAACCAAAGTCATCTTCTAGTGGTGGTTTAAGGTTGGCCACTAACCAAAACATGCTCTTGGAATTGAATTTATCTTCGATTACAACTCTGATTCTAGCATTGGCTAACTCTAGCTCTAGGCTTTGGGAGCTAGCTCTAGTTTAGCTTATGGCTCATGGTTGCTTCATTTGACTTAGAATCTAGTAGTTGACCATCAATTCCTCCTGTTAGATACAAGGTGAGAAGATGAATATATCTCCACTGCAAGTCATGTCAATAATTGGGAATGAACTATAAGGTATGATTGATATATATTCTTGGCTATTGAAGACCATGATCAAGAAGCAATCCATCCAAGGTGAATATTTGTTCTTGTAGGATTATTGTTTATAGAATATCTATTTGAATGATGAGTATGTTTACCACAATGCTCACAAGGGTGAAGATCAAAACATTGATCTTTCACATGGGAAACTCGATCATAATGTTGGCATATGAGAATATGAAGTGTTTGTGGAAGAGAAGCAAGATGTGGAACATGTGAAGATGAACCCTCATGAATAAACTCAACATTATGGAACTAGATTGGCTTAGAATAGTATGGAATATGAAAGGATACATCCTTTTCATATCCAAGACTGGTTTTATTCTTGTTGCTAATAAGTTCTTCCCATGATTTGATGATGGGCTTGGGAAGTGCAAGTTGAACTTACGTCTTCTTATACATATTTTGCTGAAATGGCCTCATTAATCTTATCAATATTTGGTTGTTGATGGGAATCAACTTCAAACGCAAAAACGGAATTATTATGAACATACACGAGTTTAGAATGTTGATTCTTTTGTTGTGGCTCATCTTGTTGTAGTTGTGACTGAAGTTGGAGAAACTCAATCTTCCCATGTGCATGTTGTAGATATATTTTAATATTAGCAAGACTATATTTATTTATTTTGATTGTATTGTTAGCAATAAACATTACTAGAGTGCTCAATAACTCTAATAACCCATCAAGTCTAGCCATTATTTTAATAGCTCAAGCTTAGGAAATAGAGGGTGGTAAGATTAATTATGTGCATGAATAAATTATGCACATGAATTTCTTATGAACATAAATCACTATTTTACCTTCCCATGCTTCATGGATAAATCTCACTAAGACATGCACACATGAATCCATGCAATCTCTAGCTTGGTTAAGATAAGTTTTCGAATTGGATGCATGTTAAATATTTAGAAAGGGCAAGAGCAAAGGATTTGCATAGAATCTTATCAAGATATGGCCACAATACTTGTATGAATAAGCTCAAACAAGTATCTTGGAAAGAATTTGTTGTTCGATATCCATATTTAAGGGAAAATCGTACCCATATGTTTTTGCAAGAATATTACACTTCATTTATCTTTGCGACTTCTGAGCCAATGTCAGATTCATGTTCATCTATTGGTTCTTCTGGACTAAAAGGACCATAGACACTACTTTGACCAGGATCAATAGTATTTTGACTATGACCTTCTAAACTCTCTTCTGCATCCACTAGATTTTGAGCCTTTGTAAGTTTGGGTAAGTCCTCTTCACTAAACAGAAGAATACTCGCTCTGATTCTCATCACATGCTAATGAATTAGTCATATGCATAGACAACATTGTAATATGGGTTTCAGGAGTACGTTCAGGTTGGTTCTAATGAAGATAAGGTCAATTGCGTCCATGTTTCCCTTCTTTGGGTTAGTCATAGAGGTGTGCATTATGTAACCCAAATGTCATGGTACCAACACATTATCAAATCCATGCTAGGAGAGTGCAAAAAGATGTTTTTACACAATGCTTAACATCTTTCTAGCCAAAACTTTCCAATTCAACAACACTAGTCTCAACACTCCCTATAGAAATAGAGCAATATATTTTTTATTTTTCCTTTGCGACTTCCTTCCATAGTTAGTGGAATATACAATCGAGTAACCACATCCTGGATCACACACAACAAAGAGCAACAAGAGAATTTGTTAATGGGTTTACTACTATTATTGGCTCATGTCAAATGAGATTCAAACTTTGCGAGAAGAGAATTGGCCTTAAAACCATTAGAAGAGGAAATAATAACGTTTTGATTTCAGGGGATGACTATTCAAACTAATGACATCATTTACGAGTGTCGCATTATCAACTGAAGAGAGGATATAGTAGGAGGCATATCAATTTTAGGCCAATGGTAATATCTATTGGAGGGTGGATTATGCAGAGCGACTCAAGTTATCATGATACTACAAGTTCCCTCGCGAGACCTATACCGAGAAACTCCATGTAATAGCAACCAATGATGAAGACAAGTACTTGAACTCAGACTCAGTTGCATTAGATGCTCATGATGTCCAGGGGTTGACTTAGAAAAGAATGGCATGGTTGCTATAGTCGATGAGTACTTCTGATGGGAAAGAAGGTAGTGTAATGCCAAGGAATATGCTAGCCAAGAATGCCAAAATTTTGCACAGAGTCAAGGTATTTGTAAGGCACATGAGTTACGGAATTCATAACAAGTAGATGGGTAGTGGCAATTTCTATGAAAATGGTTTCGTCATTCACTAAAAATAGTAGGTATGTAAGCATTACAAATGAAAGCATGTCAGTTTAGGTGTTAATGAAAGATCAAAACTAAAGAGTCACATGATACTTTTATGATAAGAGTGGCATAAGATAAGCATAAAAGGAATGGAAAAAAAGGGTCAAGGGAAGGCCAGACCTAAAGAAATGTAGAAATGGCTACAACTTGTGGTTCTCACAAACAAAAAAAAACTTGAGTATGGTACGAATACACCTTATCTGATACCATCTTAAGCACACACAAAACTAAAAGGCATACTTTAGATAAAATTGTGTGATTGCATTCTATTCATAAGATGTACATAATAATACATAGTTTTATGATCATTGGTTTTCATCTTCCAATAGGTCACTTAGACTTCAATGTCCATTTGAATTCTTTCAGACCAACCCGAAAGGATTACGTGTCCAACACAAACTATTTGGTAAAAATCTAAATTCTAATTCTCTACACTTTTAACATTACAACCATGAAATTTAGGGTTCATGACTAGTCCCACAACTAGTCACAAATAAGTGTTCTTCATTAAAAAAATGAAAAATTCATATCTAATTTTTAGTTGCTACTACAACACCCTCCAAATTTTAGCCTATATCCAATCTTTGGATCCTACTTGTTGTGAAGATGTCCCACGTGTCGTATTTTGGTAAGGGAAGTGTCATACTTTGAGAAAGGGAGTTATAACACATCTTTAAGAGGCAAATTTGGTACTAATGGGTCCTATCTATTATAGGTACATGAACTAAACTCATTCCCAAAGTTTTGTGCACTGTTTTGTTTGTGTTGTCACTTGTGTCACAAAGCATATCTTAAGTGTCGCACTCAGAGTTAAGTGTCATTTAATTGTCGTTTCAATGGGTACATGTTTATTTTGGGTACTAAGTGTTTTATTTCCATGTGGTTGATCATATTCAAGTCATGTTTTGGTTCATCTCCCACTGATCCCACACTTACTCAAATTCTGAAGAATTTCATTGCCCAACCAACCCTACTTCACTTTGCCTCCCTGAACTGCGCATTATGCAGTTGCAAGCCTTAGTCAACATCCCCTGTTTCCTAGAACCGCACGTTATGAAGTATTTTCCTCCAAGGTCTATGCACTATGCAGTCATAGTGCCTAGTTGGAACATCTTGTCCCTCATAATTGAATAGTGCTACCTCCCAGTCAACCTCTAAGTGTGCACTGTAAAATTTCTGTCAGCAGTCAGACTCCTTGTCTCTTTGATCTGCATTACTTCACAATCCTATGGCCCATTCTCTCTTGAACTACGCACTGCGCAATCACAGTGGGGAATCTCACCTCCCTGTGTCATTGTTTCCCTCAACTACGCAGTTATGACTTCGAGTGCCTCAGCCACTATGCATTGCGCAGTCACAGTCATCATACCTTCCTCACTATCTCATGGAGTTGCGCACTACGCAATCCCTGAGCCCCTTCCTCAGTCCTACAATCTAACCCCAATCCAATCAATGAAATACATGAAGAAATTTATGCTAGGATATTTTCAGGTTGATGTCGTCCTGTCATGAGTGATTTGCATCTGTAGGTACTATATCTTGATATGACAAGATGATTCTTAAGGAGGATGCAAAGGAGATCATGTAGAAAGACACTTATGAAGATGAAACCATGAAGAGATCATAAAGTGAGAAGATAATGGGACACTATTCATGACAGAAGATTGAAGATCAAGATCACATGGAAGACTCCATATCAATCATCCCCTTGGAGGATGAAGATGAAGCACATGCAATATTTGTCATGAAGATATGAAGGAAGCAACAAGAAGAGAAGCTTGGAACTGACACATTATCATGAAGATTCAAGTAATGTTTTCCCAAGTCATGGCTTGTAAAAATGTCGTCACAAAAGTCACATGTGTCATTATAGCTTGCCACATCATCATTTGTGGATGTAATTATGTAATTTCCAAAAAATGAGAAAATGTAAAGTGTGTGAAAGTCCAAAGGTCACACATAGAATGTGAAAAGTCATGTAGAAGTCCAAAGGTCTGAAAGGAGTTTTGAAAATTCACATGGAAGTTCAAAAGTCATGAGGGGAGCTCAAGAGTCACGAGGGAGGTGGAGAGTTACCTCATTTGTTATATATACACCCTGTTATCACTCAGGTTGTTCCCTGCCTCCTAAAGGGAATATGGCCGAGGTAACCACTAACCAATCTTTTAGCTGCAGGTCCTAGCCTACCTGCAACCAGAGAGGGCTCTCTCTGGTTGCAGGTAGGCTAGAACTTGCAGCTAAAATATTGGTTAGTGGTTACCTCGGCCATATTCCCTTCAGGAGGCAGGGAACAACCTGAGTGATAACACACCCTCATAGCTCAAGCAAAGGAATTTTCACCTTGGATTTTCAAGCTAGGCATAAGGGAGAAGATTAGCTTTTTTTGAGGCAAGTAGTGGCTTAATGTTCCACTATTGAAACAAGTGTTGTATCTTGGAATTTTCACTCAATAATTTGAAGCTCTTGGAGCCAACACACTTTTCATGCATATGCCATGGATGATTGTGAGATCATTCTTCCATTATTTGCAGTATATGTTAAGTAAACACGTACTAATGAAAATGAACTATTTCATTGGCTTTAGTATGTATCATTGAATAATGTGTCTTATGTTTTCATGATCGTTATTTTCTTTGTGAAATATTTCACAAGATTATTAAAGATTCTTTTAGATCTATGCATGTGTCTTTATTAGGATGGTACTAATAATTTTCTCTCAAAGGCTCACTTTCTTTTCCTTTTCGTGAAAGAACCATTATACACTCTATAATTAAATACATCACAAGGTTAGCCTACTTGCTTATCTTAAAAGTACATGTGATTATCTTGTGTCATTTATTGCAGCGAAGGAAAATCTCTATGATAAATGGCAACCGACCATACTTCATATCGGGGAGACTCCCATACTGTTGGTGGCATTCAACATCGACAACAGTTCTAGTGCTAGAAGGAGGGCAACCCTTTTATGGCTGTTAATTCACAACATTTACATAAAGAACCTTTCATGCAAGGCAACAATAATCTAAGTTCAATTCCCACTTATATTTATGACAAAGGAGAATCCTCTCATCAAGGTCCAGAGCTTTTATATGAAATCGCTTACGATCATCTCTTGATACTTCAACCTATTACTTGCCATATTGCTAGAGCTATTGGATTGCTTCCTGTATCATATTTTCTTCCTCATAAGCAAATAAAGAAAGATACAACCCACCGAGGTGTGTTGGTTTCATCAGTGGAAGAGTTGGTTAATGCAACCCTTGATGATTTAGCTAATTATTTTGAAGGGATACATCAACAAGGGACCTTCCACCACATATTGGGGAAAATCTGGAGGGAGATAGGGGAAATTTTCTCTTTTTTGACGAGGAGAAGCTAGTGGAAGAAGAACAACTCGATAATTACAAAGATTTAAACGATGAAGGAGAAGATTTTTCTGAATCAAAGAGTGAGGAGGAAGAGGAAAATGAAGACACGGCTGATGACCAATTGGATTGGATGACCCAAGGGTCTCTTTCTCTTCCAGGCAATCAACATCGCTTACCAAAGCACCTGGAGAAGTTGCTTACTAAGTATGATCCTGATAAGAAAGTGAAGGCCAAAGACCATATTGATGAATTCTACCTACATCTACAAATGTTAGGGGTACATTTTGATGATGTTGCTTGTAGATTATTTTTGTACACTCAAGAAGGTAGAGCAACAATATGGTATCAAAGCCTTCCATCAAATTCAATCCATAATTAGAGGGAGTTTAAACACTTATTCTTAGAAACGTTTGTTGATGATGAAACTCCAACTATGTTACTTAAGGAACTCAAAATTAAGATGGGGGATAAATAAAAGGTTAAGGATTTCAATTAAAGGTTCACATGTATTTTGATTAAATTCCCCACTAATGTTCAAGTGCGTGAACTAAAGATTATTACACCACTACCTTGCACACTAACATTATTTTATTTTCAAGCACGCTGCAAAAGAAGCTTTGGCTCTTAATTTTTCAGAAGTAATAGCTGTGGAGAAGGACTTAAGGTCTATTGGGGTTATTGTTGATTAGGAAGAAGAATTTCAACCTAAGCCATTCCTTAAGAAGAATTTCAACCCACCGACTAAATTTGCACAAAGCTCCAATGTTGTCTTTAATGTTGAAAACTTGGGCATGGACAACTATTGTACCTTTCATCAAGAGGCTCATTCAGAGGAAGCATGCCCTCAATGGAAACACAACATGAATCCTATGGTTTCAAATGTTATAGAAAGTTTGACAACAGAAGAAAATTTGGAGGAAACACAAGACATTATTGAACCTACCTCAATAGAGGAAAACTCATGTGCTAGTGATTCATTTTTCACGTTTGATGTCATACTTAACAATGATAAAAAAAGTGTTGGTGGGCCCACGATGGGTGATGCTCCTCAACAACCTGCTAAGAAATATAACTTGAGGAGAAAAGGACTGGTGCCTGAGAAATATGTGAGAAACAAACTACCAAGGAAAATATTTCCTCTTGGTGATCTTGGTCAAGGTACTCAAATAAAATCTAAGAACACAATCATAGAAGAACATTTCCGGAAATAATAAGAATAAATTCGCCACCCCTGAGGTATCGAATAAAGTCACAACAACTACCAATTCAGCTTACCCTGCTCAAGATGAAGACATTGATTACAATATTATTGAGGTAATGAAGAAGTATCATGCAAATATTTACATATATGAACTAGCTAAGTTAACAGGGAAACTTGAGTTGATCATTCAAACACTTGCTTCTTAACCTCTGTCAGCCAGAGCAGCTTCTACTTCTCAATCCTCGTTTGGTAATAGTTGAACCATTCTCGAATCGATTGTTAATGTAGCTAACGTAAATGTTAGGTCCTCTTGCCCCCCTTTTCTTTTAACTTTTGAAATCATTAAGTATAATTTCCATAATTTCCTAGTTGATTCTGGTGCATCTGAAAATGTCATGCCCCTATCCATTGCAAAGAAAATCAATGCTAAATGAGAAAAGACAGATGCGATAATCATTCAGTTAGATAGATCTTTAGTACATGAAGTTTGTGAACTTAACAATTTTATAATCCATTTATCGCCAGACCATAGAGTTCACCAATGTATTGATATTGTCATTGTGGACATTCTAGAAGCTTATGGTTTGATTTTGAGTAGAGACTGGTCTAGCAAGTTGCAAGGTTACTTTACTACAGATTGGTCACATTTATGGCTTTGGTATAAGGGCAAGAATAATCAAATTTGAATTGAGGCTGAACCTTTCATGAAACATATCGTTACAACGCTTGAAGCTCCCAACGAGCCTATTTGTTATG
Source organism: Pinus taeda (assembly GCA_000404065.3). Classification (NCBI taxonomy): domain Eukaryota; kingdom Viridiplantae; phylum Streptophyta; class Pinopsida; order Pinales; family Pinaceae; genus Pinus; species Pinus taeda. Next base: position 67,843 of record APFE031393356.1, on the reverse strand, counting down.
TGAATATGATATTTGGAAATTATTTCCTAGAGGTCGATCACAGATGTTATCTTGCACAACCTTCACCTATACCACCGATACATAGTTGGAACTCCTTCCTTGCAATCCAACTTGTGAAAATGATTGTTGTATTATAAATGTAAATAGTACTATTCTAGGAACTAACCCTATTGCTGGTAACATTTGGACTTTGTATTTTTATGGTTCGAAGATACAAGAGAGTTCTGGAGTTGGTTGCATTTTGGTAGACCCGTGAAAGAACAAACATCTGATCTCATGCCGCTTGGAATTCGAGTGCACAAACAATGTTGCCGAATATGAATCACTCGTTTCGGGTTTAAAGAAAACCATTGACCTCAATGTGGAAGAACTTAAGGTAATAGGTGACTCAGAAATTGTTACATGCCACGTACATAATACAATTCATTGTGTGTCATTTAATATCAGAAACTACCAACAAGAGCTATGGCGTCTCATTTCGTATTTCCAATATTTTAATATTAATTTTATTCGTGGAGTTCTTAATGGAGATGCAGATACATTAACTAATGTTGCTGCTAGGTTGTCACCTTTGAGAGATGGATTTTCTGTTGAGATTATTTATAAGCCATCTGTTCCCGAAAATATTACTAATTTTCAAGTTTTAAATGATGACCAACATGTACTGGACTTCATGGAAAATGTTGATGTATTTAAGGATGCAACAATTGATGAAGATGAGCATGAGCAGGCCCTGAAGGAATCAATTCAAGCAACTAAAGGAAATCCCATGCCCATGGATGTGGTTTCTTTAGAGAAGTTTTATGACCTACAATCATTTCAAGGGACTAGCTAATGCAAAGGCTCACAATTCTACACTCTTATACGAATAAGTAAATATGGGTACTAAAGAAGTGATGAAGTATCTAAATCTCAGTATGTGTTGCACACCTCAAGAAAGATAAGGTTTCATCCATCTCTTTAAGCAATATTGAGATGTGTTCATATGGACACACGATGATCTCAAAACTTATGATACAAAAATTATTCAGCATGTAATACCTATCAAGGAATGGGTAAATCCTTTTCAACAAAAATTAATAAAAGTTCATCCTACGCTTGAATCCCTCATTCAAAAATAACTAAGAAAATCGTTGGATGCTCGGATCATATTCAATGTTTAGCACTCTATCTGGGTCTCTAATTTGGTTCCTGTAAGAAAGAAGTCTGGAGTGATATGCCTATGTGTTGATTTTCAAAATTTGAACCAATATTTGGATAAGGACAACTATCCAATTCCGTCCATGGAGCAGACACTTCAAATGGTATCTGGGTCAGAAATGTTCTCATTGCTAGATGGATTTTTTGGATACAATAAGGTTCTAGTAGCATAACTTGACAAACATAAAATCACATTCAGGATAAATTAGGGTACGTTTTCTTTTAAGCGGATTCCTTTTGGACTTATATATGCAGGTGCTACATTTTAAAGGGCTATGGACATTTCGTTTCATATTTTTTATTGGACAAAGTGTTGTGGCATACTTGGATGATGTTACGATATTTTCAAAGAAAAGATACGATCACTTTTATACCTGAGACAATTTTTTGAGCGATGTTGAAAATATGGTATATCTTTAAATCCAAAGAAGAGCGTCTTCAGAGTATCCAAGGGTAATCTCTTGGGCCACATCATAGCTAAGAGCAGAATTAAAGTGGAATCGGAACAGGTCAAGACTATTACTCAAATTCCCTTTCTCGTGAATAAGAAAGCCATGCAATCCTTCTCGGGGAAAATCAACTTCCTCCACAAATTTATCTCTGATTATGCACAAATTGTAAATCCATTAAAAGAGTTGATCAAGGAGGATGCAGTTTGAAAATGGGATAAAAGGGAGAAATATGTCTTTGCTCGAATAAAACAAGCAATTGCCGAAGTCCCAACTTTGTATGGTCCAGATTTTGGCAAAGATTTCCTATTATATATTTTTTTGCTTTTGACACTTATCTTGCAACCGTTCTCACTCAAAAAGATGATAAAGGAAATGAGCAACCTATATCATTCATGAGCGATGGCTTATAGGGATCTGAGTTAAAATACCTTTCCATTGATAAGCAAGCCTACGCAGTATACAAAGCGGTGAGTCATTTCAGGCCTTACCTCCTAAAGAGTCATGTTATTAACTTTGTGCCTCACCCAACGGTTAGATCACTCTATATACAACAAGAGTTAGGTGAGAGGAGGGTGAACTGGATGAAAAGCCTTCAATAATATGATCTTGAACTCAAGCTATTTCATACAAATACCATGGCCTCTATCAGCTTGCAAAAAAAGTGGTTAATGCACCAGAAGATGAATCTTGTGGTCCATGGGAATATGAAATTGAAATGAACAATGTCGAGAAAGATACTCCCACAAATGAAGCCATGTCTCAGTACACAAATGTGTGACAATATCTAGAACGTGGTTCCTTTCCCCTACATTTATCAGATTAACAAAAGAGGGCTACCAGACTTAAAGATTTATCATATCAATTTGTGCATGGTGTGATTTTTTGGAAGCATCACAAGGGTGTCTTGCTAAGATGTTTGGATGCACAGGACTTAGAAAGGGTACCAAAAGACTTACATGATGGGCTAGCCGGTGGACACTACGTGGGTGATACTATTGCACACAAAGTCATGCGGGCTGGTTACTATTGGCCCATATTAATTAAAGATGCACATGGCTATGCCCACAAGTGTTCATTTTGTCAGAGATGTGCTAGTCACGATAGAAGGTCAACCACCCTATTGCAACCCATTGTCGTTGGAGAACCTTTCCAACAATGGGGATTAGATTTTATTGATGAAAATTTTCCACACCCATCAAAGACACACCAATATATCCTAACTACCACAGATTATTTCACTCAGTGGGCTAAATATATTCCATTAAAACAAATAAATGAGAAGGAAGTCATCAACTTCCTCAAGCAAAATATCATCTCCAAGTTTGGTGTTCCTATGTACCCTGTTTTTTATAATGGAACTTATTTTTCGTCCCTAAAAATTTATGATTTTGGATTAGAAGATGGAATTGTTTAAAGCACTCATCTAACTATCACCATCATAGAAAGGATTTAACCGAGTCTACCAACAAGAATTTAATCTGTATCATCATGAAAACCATTTACAATGAGCAAAGGAATTGGCATAATGCTTTAGTGAATGCTTTATGGGCTGACCGTGTTACACCAATACCTTCTCTGAAGACTTCCCCTTAATTTCTCATGTATTTAAAAGAATTTATCCTTGTTCTAAACATATACCTCTCAACCCTTCAACTCTCCCAAGAGTCCTGGGTTAAGCCATACCTTGTTGTTTAGAGAAGGATAGACACCTTGTTTAAGTTGGAGGAAGAAAGGCAGAAAACGAAAGAAAAAATTTCTGTCCATCAGAGTCGTATCAAGCACTGGTTTCACAAGAAGTTTGTTCGGAATAAGGATTTCAGTGTGGGATACCTAGTACTAAAGTTGGATAAAGCCCATGAAGAGAAAGGTAAAGACACTAAATTTGAATCCTCGTGGATCAGACCTTATGTTGTTCATGACAAGCTTGGTCACCATAATTATCATCTTCAATCCTTAGATGGGAAGTTGGAATCACTTCATGTCAATGGCCAAGTCCTCAAGCAATATTTGCAATAGTATCCTGGGGTTGTGTCCCTCCCCTATGTACATATTTCTTTCCTTTCCTTTTCTTGGTTTGTTCGTTATGTCATGTTGTGTCCCTTTTCATCGTCTTTTGTCTTCTTGTTTCTATGAATCAAACCTTGTGTGAAAGTGTTTTATTTGGTTCCATTTGATGTGGTAAAATTTGAAAAGGGCTCTGTGACATACAACAACACTTGGGTTACGTTTGATCCCTCTTTTTTGTCTTGGTCTAATATCCTTAGTTCAATGATGTCTTAGTGGAAAATACAATCTGTTCGGAGGGAAAGCTTTTGACAAAACCATGGCACTCACATATTTCCTACGACCTTCTTTCCTTCACTCGAGGTTCTAATTAAGTGGTGTTTTGCATGTTGATTCAATCAAGTAGACAAGGAAAAGGGGAGAACTAATAGCGAGCAAATTAATTTCAGATCCATATTATAGTATTTGAAGGAACAACCCCTCCTCTTCTCAATAAGTCAGGATCCATCTTCTACCTTGGCATTACAAACGTAAAAAAAATGTCAATTAGCATATTGAAATAAAATAAAGGGTGAAAGAAGAGAAAGGCTTCTTGTGCAGAGGGGTGAAGTAAGCAACTTCGTCGGGGTATTGAACGGGCTCGCTGGCAGTGAAGAAATGCTTGTGTTCATGTAGTGACTCTATCGGGTTATTAAATAGGCTCACTGGTAGTGAAGTAATGCTTGTATTCCTGTAGTGACTCCATCTGGGTACTGAACATGCCTGCTGGCAATGGAGCAACACCGAAGACAAAACTAAGACTATGATAATTTTAAACTCGCAACTACATATCACCCTTCTCTTGGATCGAAATAATTGGGATATGGCATGTTTTGTGAATGTGTTTAATCGAGAAAGAGAATAGAAGAGACTTCATATATAACCGAGTTAAATGGGGAAGCCAAAGTAATCCACATAATGAATCAATACTTCCTAAAGGACTAGACTTTATGCTTAAAGTCAGACAAGAACAAAGAAGCTAGAGTTCTACTAGTGTCACCAAGTGTTGTCGCTACTACAACACCCTCCAAATTTTGCCCTATATTCAAACTTTGGAGCCTGCTTTAACCATGTGAGATGTCATTTCTAATAGTAAATGACATTCCATACTTGTTTTCTAAGTTTTTAAGTCCCATTGTGAAGATCTCCCAAGTGTCGTTTTTCGATAAGGGAAGTGTCACACTTTTATAAAGGTAGTTATAATGCATATTTAAGAGGCAACTTTGGTACTAACGGGTCCTATCTATTATATATACATGAACTAAACTCATTCCCAAAGTTTTGTGCACTATTTTGTTGGTGTCGTCACTTGTGTCGCAAAATGTATCTTAAGTGTCACACTCGAAGGTAAGTGTCATTTAGCTATCGTTTCAATGGGTACATGTTGATTTTGGGTGCTAAGTGTTTCATTTCCATGTCGTTGATCCTTTATGAGTGTGTGATAATATTCAAGTCATGTTTTGGTCCATCTCTCACTGATCCCACACTTAGTAAAATTCTAAGGAATTTCCTTGCCTGACTAACCCTGTTTCACTTTGCCTCCCTAACCTATGCATTTTACAGTTACAAGCCTCAATAAACATTCCTTGTCTCTAGGAAAGCCTTAGTTATTACCTCCAAGGACTGCACATTGTGCAGTCACAATGTGTAATCGTGGCCACCTATTCCTCACAGTTGCGTAGTCCTACCTCCTAGTCAGCCATCACTATGCGTTGCGCAGTTTCTATCAACATTTAGCCTCCCTGTCTCTCTGATCTGCATAACTTTCTAATCTTATCGCCCAATCTCTCTTGAACTGCGCACTGCGCAGTCATAGTTGGAAAGCCTACCTCCCTGTGTTACTATCTCCCTTAACTTCACAGTTATGATTTCCAGTGCCTTATCCACCGCACATTGCACAGTCACAGTCATCAAACCTTCCTCATTGTCTCTTGGAACTGTGCATTGTGCAATCCCTGAGCCTCTTCCTTAGTCTTGCACTATGTCTCGATCAAATTAGTGAAATATATGAAGAAGGTTAGACTAGGATATTTCCATACAAATGTCATCTTGTCATGAGTGAATTCCATCTGTAAGTATTGTATCTTGATATAACAAGATGATGCTTAAGGAGGATGCAAAGGCGATCATGTAGAAAGACAGTTGTGAAGCTGGAACCATGAAGAGATCATCAAGTGAGAAGATGAAGGGACACTCTTCACAATAGAAGATTGAATATCAAGATCACATGGAAGATTCCATATCAATCAACCCCTTAGAGGATGAGTATGAGGCACATGCAAAATTTTTCATGAATATATGAAGGAAGAAGCAAGAAGAGAATCCTTGCATTGACACATCATCATGAAGATTCAAGTCATATTTTTCCAAGTCATGGTTTTTACAAGTTTCATCACAAAAGTCACATGTGTCATTATACCTTGCCACATCATTTGTGGATGTAATTATGTAATTTCCAAAAAATGAGAAAATGTAAAGTGTGTGGAAGTCCAAAGATCACACATAGAATGTGAAAAGTCATGTAGAAGTCCAAAGGTCTCAAAGGAGTTTTGAAAAGTCACATGGAAGTTCAAGAGTCATGAGGGGAGCTCAAGAGCCACAATGGAGGTGGAGATTCACCTCATTTGTTATATATACACCCTCATAGCTCAAGTAAAGGACTTTTAACCTTGGCTTCTCAAGATAGGCATAGGAGAAAATATTAGGCTTTTGAGAAGCAAGTAGTGGCTTAATGTTTCACTATTGGAATACGTGTTGTATCATTACAATGGTTTATCTTGGAACTGTCATTCAATAATTTGAAGCTCTTGGAGCCAACACACTTTTCTTGCATATGTTGTGAATGATTGTGAGAATATTCTTCCATTTTTTCGGTATATGTTTAAGTAAACACATACAAATGAAAATGAACTATTTCGTGGGATTTAGTATGCATAATTGAATCATGTGTCTTATGTTTTCATGATTGTTATTTTATTTGTAAACTATTTCACAATATTACTAACGTTTCCTTCATATCTATGCATGTGTGATGGTACTAATAATTTTCTCATAAAGGCTCACTTTCTTTTCCATTTCGTGAAAGAACCATTATACACACTACAATTGGATACATCACAAGGCTCACCTACTTCTTTATATTGAAAGAACATATGTTTCTCTTGTGTCACTTATTGCATCTAATACCAATCTATATGATAAATGGAAACTGACTATACTTCCGGTTGGGGATCCTACTCCAAATGGTGTGAGGTCTAATTGGGACTTCATATCGGGGAGAGCCCCATACTGTTGGTGACATCCAACAACACAAACATAATTCTAGAAATTATCCAATTTGAATGGCACTAGTTTCATTAGGAAGCAAATGAACCATAGTGTTTCATTTCCAGATTTCAAAATCATATTAAAAGAAGTGGACACATGGTGTTTTGTAAAAGTTTTCCCTTTGAAAAGTGATGAGAATTAAGAGTTATTGGGAAAGCTACAATAAATTTCTCACTTGGTACATTATGTTATGGTTAAACCAATGGTATTGCGAATAAGATATATTAAGAGTAACATAACCCAAAATTTCAAACTCTAAAGGGATTAAATTTGAAAGATACATTAACAAAAAAAGTTGGCTAGCAAGTCAATCTCGAAATCATGGTTATAGAGGTTCGTAACTTAAAATTGACATAAATTTGGTTGGAACATTTGTTTTGGGTGATTCAAAAATTATGGTAAATAGGAGAACTATGAATTAAACCTCTAGAGAGCTCAATCACGACTCATGAAGAAAGTAAAAGGATATAGAACCAAATACCCAAATTGGAGAATCAATTCAATGAACTAAGTGATAGGTTAGTGAGAAAAGTTGATTTCACAAACACACAAAGAACAAAATATAGATCAAAATATGGAAACAATATAAAAACTCATGTCAATTCACGCTCTTACATGCCCTAGATGATAGGTTCCCTAAAGGTGACGACGGGACACATGGAAATCATGAAAGTAGGGACAACAAAATTGTTGAGCCCTTTTCACATTTGGGGAATATTTCAACAATTATGAAGAACGTAAGGATTAAGTTTTAAAATCACTATTATTCATCACTCTAATATCTACATCATCAAGGGTTCAATTCGACACCAAGGGATTACTTAATTCCCAAGATTGATATGAGGAAATTTGAGGCAAAGATATTATAACATTGCTTTTCCATATGAAGTAATTTTTCGATCTAGACCAAGTGTCCACTTTACAAAAGGTAACTCTTGCATTCCTCTATTTAAAACCTAATCTATTTGTTTGGTATTGTTGGATTTGCAAATGAAAAAATAATTTTGTTGTATCTTGGTCCATTTTTACAAATAAATTGTTAGCATATCATGGGTATATTAAGTGCAACACATTATGTAGTCAATTGATAAATATCCAACAAAGAGGTCTAATTACAAAACACATTCAACCAGTTGGAAAACTAAGTGTTAGTATCAATATCATTTCAAAGGATAATTTGTTAGATCCCCTAAATAGAACTGTTGACGGTGCTGGAACCGCCAACATTCAGGGGATCTCCCCGATATGAAGTCCCAATTAGACCTCAAGCTATTTGGTGTAGGATTCACATCCGGAATATGACCTGGTTTCCTAATGCAGTGGGTTTTAATGATGTGCCTTGGCTACAATAATACATAGAGTGATGTATAGTGACTTTGGTGAGAACAAGTGTGTGACCCTGCAGAGAGTCAAGTGCGATACATGAAGGTTCTGCCACATGCAAGGGAAAATAATTGATCCCCTTAGAAGCCTGTAATAGTACGTAGCTTCGAAGGAACACACGAGCATAAATGACATCATAAGATAATATGCAAAATAGTTCACAAGTTAACAATGATGGATTAATACAATAACACACATTCAACAAGATTCGTACCATTGCAAACAAAATAGTTCATAAGAATAAGCATAAGTTAAATAACATACATTTCAAAGATAACAAGAATAGTCCTACTATATTTACAACATATGCATGAAAACATGCCAACTCTTAGATTTTATTAAGTGAAAGTTGCAATCATACATACACTATTAACAAACCACTAGCCCCAATAGTGAAACGTGAAGTCAAAAACACCTGCTCCTCCAAATAAATATACTTCCTTTATGCTATGGAGAAGACAAGGCTCTCATAAAACTCCCAAGCTACTGACTCTAAGCCTAAGCCTAGACAAAATCTTGGCTCCCAAAATATGTTTACATGAGTTATGAGGTTCTATTTATAACAAGAGAGGTGAATCTTCAACTCCCCTTTATGAATTTTCGACTTCCCTCATGACCCTTCAACTTCTTTACGAAATAACTCATTACATTACAGCATGACTCTTCACATTCTAATATTGACACTTGGAATTCCACTTGCAATTTACAAAATAATATTACAATTTACACACGTACCCATATAAGACAAAATAGGGTAGATCTAACTAGATAACCTAACAAGACAAAACACTATCATGCTTGAGTTTGGGGAAACTCAAGCTCATCAACTTCCACTTGATGTCTCTCGGTCACATATCGATGCCAAGCTTGATATTGTGCATTGACATCCCTGAACTATCTGATGGTGTCTGGCTGGAAGTGGACTCTAGCCTCCATGGAATCTGGATACAATAATTTGGAAATAGTTTGAGCTTCCTTTTGGAGCATGAGAAACATTGTTCTCACTTAGACAAGACCACCGATGTAGTTCTACATGCTCTGTCTATTCACCTCCAAATCTCCCTTGGTGGCAATCTGTCTAAGATGCTCCAAGTATTCTTTTATCTCCTTACTGACCTGGTTCTTGGGTTTGGATTTAATGAGTGAGCCAATTGATGGGATCTTGTGGGACTTCACCAAGAAATACAGACCATTGTATAATTGTGCATACAAGGCTTGAATGTTACGAATGAATGAGATGAGTTGTTTGTTGTTCTGGATCAACATCCGCACTCTTTCTTTCTCCAACTTTGCCTGTTGCTTCATTTTCTTGCCCAAGTCAAGTGGTGCCCCTTTGTACCACATTGACCATTCATGCACGACAACGATTGCAGCTTGCACATTCTTGAGATTTTTGACAAAGAATTTACACTTCTTTTGTAATCCATGCACGTCGACAACTTCCTTATGCACGGTAACAAGATCCTCATAGAGATTTCACATGGTCTCTCCAAGTGTCAATACTTCACCAAGTATCGCTCCCTTCATTTCCTCTAGATGGACCTATGCAAAAGTTGCATTCTAAGTTACTGCGGAGAGTTGTTCAACCTCTTGCCTGGCAGGCCATAATTTCTTTGCCAATTTCTTATTCTCGGCTGTAAAAAACTCAGTATTCAACTTTACTGCACCTGTGAAGGCCAAGTTGGATGCGGCAATGGCATATATATTCTTCATGGTGTCATCCATAATCACCCTTTCTCTCATAAAAGCAGGAGATGCGAGGTCATCCGGAAAATTCTTCTTACGTGCTTGTACAATCTTTTTCTAAAGTTCATTGTACGATAGATTGTACGTGTCCATAACCATATTGTCATCAAGAGGAACAACTTCCCCTTCCTCACTTGGAGTTGACTCTGCTGCTGGAGGTAGTGGAGATTGGACAGTGACTTGTTGTATGTTTGGCATCAACTCAACATCTTGATTCAACAGCTCGGGTTCCTCCTCCATGTTTATGATATCTATCAACTGTTCAACCCGCTGAGCAAGCTCTGTGTCCTACATCTATTTTCTCTCCTCCTATGGTGGTTGTCGATTCTGTTCTTGCTCTTCAACTTATTTCTGCATTGTTTCTTTTGTTATTTCTCTTCTCCTTTCTTCTTCTTCTCGCTTTTGCTTCTCTTCTTATTCTTACTTCTGTTTTTCTTCCTCCAATATCCTATTCTCTTCCCTCTTCCTCCATTCCACTCTCTGTATCCTCTTTTTCCTCTTTTCCTATGCTTATAAAGACGATTTCATAATATATTGATCAACTTTCATCTTGCGGATTTTTTTCTCCCCCTAAACTATAAGCAACCTTTCTCTTTCCCTTATCCTGCATAGAGTTTCTCCCTTCTACTGTCACTTCTTCCAAAGTAGCTTGCTTCTACAGAGTCACCTGTGAAGTTCCTGCAAAACTGACCAGATCATGGGACTTGGAGGCATTGTAATAATTTTTCCATGGATCCTATTCCGACCAGTGAAATGTCCCGCTGATCCACTCGAAAAAAATTCTCGCACAGTGGTCTTTGCAAATACCACAAGGATCGTATCGATTAAAGTCCCAAGTAATGAATGCAAAGTTCTATATCACCTTTACTTCAATATTCATGACTTTCAAGTTCTTGATCTTGTACAATCCAATTTTCATAGGAAGAGTCGGCCAAGGTGCTTTCTTCTTCCTATGCAAAGTTACTGAAAACCCTGTGGAGATATCATATGAAACTTCTTGCATGAAAAGCTTGTCGGTGGCATACCTTAGCAAAATATGTGGTGAGTTTTGACTGCCAAACACTCTAAGGAAGGTACCATTCGGTGAGGCAAACCAATTTGTGATCTCCAATACTGCTTCCATTTCCCCACGTGACATGCAAGGTGGTTCTTCCTCAAGGGTTATATTGTATAACGAGATGAGGAAGTCGTCAATTAGCTTCTCCATTACTCCTCGATGGTTGTAATCCAAGAGAAGTTTGCAATGAATGTGTACGATATGATCTCGAGGTGTCCAAGTCCAGTTCATTCCAGGGAATGCATTATGTGCACAAATTTCATCTAATAAATATGTAGACATATAAAATCTCGCTTTCCCACACTTGGGAGGATTCAAGGCATTACCTATATGGATACTTAACTATCGATTCAACAAGTGTGACCAACTGAACGAATTCCCCTTGTTCACAACCTAGTTCAATAAGATTTCCCACCCTTCAGGAAAGGCCTTTTTGCTCTATTGATCGAAGATTCTGCAAGCTAGGATGATCAAAAATTGATACGCCCTCCTTAGAGACTTTGTCTTTTAAGTATTGGCAGGTCTCTATCAAAAATTTGATGGCTCTTTCACCGAGCTTTTAACAAGAACTTTCATTCCCACATAGCTTTTGGTGACATAGAAGTATGAATCCATGAGTGTTTCTGGCTCGTGCAAATGGTACATATGATGGTAATCTGCTACTAGAAAAGTAGCAAGCTTTCTTTCGTTGGCACTGCTCAAACTCATGGTCTTCACATCAATATGTGAAACAATCTAGCTGATAACATTTGCACATGGGAAGGTTGGATATCTGCATGAAATCCTGTGTAGCCCTGATTTCTGGACATTAATGTATCTAGATTTTCTTGGACGCTCTTTGCTGAAAAAGATTTGTCACTTTTTGCCATGTAAGATCTGATTCCTTTTCCACATACAATTGAGTGTCTGAATATACTAGCAAGTTTACTAGCATACTCTCAACTTCTTCCCTTGTACTTATTTCTGTGGTATCTTTTGAAGCAACTCTCTTAGGTGCCATGATAATAGTGACTGCTAGAGAGAAGTACTCAACAACTGTGATACTTGCGGGAGGGAAAATGCACTCATGGAAAGAATAAATTAGCTTTTTCAAATCCACTTTCAAAGCAAGATCAAACAGTAAACCAGTGAACTGATGAGAGAGATTGATTCTAATGAGTAAGGTATGGAGATTGGTTGAGGGAATTACACATTGCACAGTCTCAGCGGCTAGTGATACATCTTGAGGCTTGAGACTGCATAATGCACAATTCATCCTCGGAAGTGATAGGTTGAGACTGCGCATTGTGCAGTCTCAGTGGCCAAGGTGGCAGGACTAAGCCCAAGGAATGCACAATGTGCATTTGGGACAGCCTGTACTACACATTGCGCAGTCTCAGAGGCCAAGCTCTTAGCTTGAGCCTTGGACTTACGCAATGCCCATCTGGGCAAGGCAGTGCATGATTAGGTGAAGTGCAGATCTAAGTGATAACGAAAGTTAAAGTGAATATATGACTAAGTATGGATAGATAAATGTGAATCAAGTGAAAAAATTCAACAAACGGAAGGAAAAACAAATATGTAAGGAGAGTCGCCGAAACGACAATCGTCGGTGTGCTAAAACAAGAAAAATGATGCGACACTTAAAAAAAAAATGAATCAACACTTCTACAAGCTAATATAATTCAAAACATTAGAAACCATGGAAAAAAGCAAGCAAAACAACACTCACAAAAGTGAAACGACAAAAAATGACAGAAAAAGTGGCAAAAGACGACAAAGGCAAAACTCACCCGAAAAAGCGACGCAAACTCCACTGAAGGCTCCTTGATCTCCTTGGGAATGTTAGATCTCCAAGATTGAATGTACAAATGATATCTAAAGGCGTCAATTAAATAGATCTGTGCAGATTATGGTTTATGATGCACATGCCTAAAATCAAGGAAAAAGCGACACTTGGTGGTAATTTCTAAAAATAATGGTTATGCCACCTTCGGGAAACTAATGATGAATCCCTATTGTATAGGGGATTTTTATTTATTTATTATTTTATTTTTTATTTTATTTATTAATTTTATATTATATATATATATATATATATATATATATAATATATATATTTTTTTTTTTTTTTTTTTTTTTTTTTTTTTTTTTTTTTTTTTTTTTTTTTTTTTTTTTTTGATATAGATATATATATTTTTCAGGGAAATTGTCGTGCACACTGCCATGGAAGGTTGTGCAATTCTGAGGGAACTAGGCAACTTCCTAGCTCAGTGCATTTTGCAGTTTTTGAGCTCAAGGGATGGATTGTGCATTTTCTGGGCTTAGTGCTAGGATTCCATCCATGACTGCGCAATTCTCAAGCTCAAGGTTGAGCTTCAATTCTAGGTTGCACAGTTTCCATTATCAAGGTTGGCTTGCCTTCCAAGATTGCACAGTTTCTGGAGGTAATTCCAAAACTACTGCAAGGTCAAGTCATAAGGTTAGCTTGTGACTCAAAGGATCAGATCAGTATGAAAACCAACAAATAGAATCACAGATGAAAAGAATAAGTCTTGATCAAATCATGAATACTTAACGACAGTAAAAGATAAGCTCCTGTGGATAGAAGGAAGGATCCAAAATCAAAGCATAGGAAAAATTTCGGAGGGTGGTTATAGCACCTACAATAGGCACTTTAAAGGAGAGCATACAACATGAGGTGCATCACTTTGAACCTAAATACCCAAATCCTCTTTTAGTGTGGCGAGGAAAGTTCAAAATAAAAGCATGGCTACCAAAAGAGTGGGTATTGACAACTATAGAGAGCACCATGTTCCATATCCTAAGCTCACTTAACCTATTAGGTTGACATGTCAAAAATGGATGAAGGAAGAGCAAAGGGACTATGTTTCAATTATGATAATAAGTACAAGAAAGGGCATATATGCAGTGAGAGGAAATTGTTATACATACACTATGAAAAGGAATAAGATAAAAAATTAGAACCATCATAAGATATAGAACTAGAAGATACTAATCCAACCATGTATTTTCATGTATTGACTAGCATCAGCACTATGCAAACCCTCAAGTTATAAGGATATAAAAAAGAAGAGAGGTAACAATGTTCATTCATTCTAGTAGTACCCATAAATTCATTAATTGAAATTATTAAAACTTTTCGATTTCTTTATATATCTAATACTAGAGTTTCATTTAACGATTACAAATGGAGGTACCACAAATTTCTCGAGGAAGTGCTATATTTTTTTGTTGTTGTGAAGTTACATTTCTATTCCTAGAAATCATGGTTTTACATAAAAATGCAAAGAATTTTGTCCTAGTTTTCCATTGGCGAAACCAGACCAAGCACATAATTTAAATTTCCTTAGAAGCCAAATAAAAATTTTCTTGAGTTTAAGCCAAAACAACTGAAAAATTGTCTAAGATACACTGCCTACAGGGCCATTTTTAAACTGAAAACTAGATACTCTAGGACTAAGAAAGAAAAAACTACTAGCAGAAAAATCATATAAGATTTTTTAGATTTTTAGGCATCAGTAAGGATAGGTTCCCTGTTTCCTCCTAGAGATTCTCTTGGGGTATGGGGTAGGTCAAGGTGGGTCTCAATTCTCCCGAGACTACTGTCCATTGAGCCCATATGCGTTTAAATCTCGTCTAGTTGAAGAAGAATTTCTTCTTTGGCTTCATTCCTATCCATTATAACCCAACCTAGAAATAATTTGAGATGCTCATAGATATCTACAATTTGAATGTAGTGATTGTAACTATATATGGAGTCTCTTGTGTTAGGGACCTCGTTTTCCACTTCCACAAGCACCTCAAAGTTTTCCAGACAACATCTTTCATCCGTGTATCACTTTTTTCTTGGGAAATTTCCTCTTAAACCTAACATAGAGTGAGTTGTCAAAATTTAGTAGCAGAGCTCTTCATTTAGTGTTGGGCTTGAGAGGCTCCACACTCCTAATAATAAGATGTTGCTCACTGGGTGTGGGCACATTAGCAGGGTATATAGAGTGTTGACTGGGGAAAAGGGCCTTAACTAGGTAGAGAGGGTAGCGAAGAGTGAGAAATGATAGAAAGGAAATGAACATGGATGGATATTTCAAAGATAGTGATATAAGAATAAGAAACAAGGGGTGAGTGTTTAAATTTGTATTGGAGATAATACTGGGGGGGGGGGGGGAATCAGTATTATCAAATCAATAATTTAATTTTCAAAACTGATTTGTATACGCTACTTCAGCTCAGTGAACTAGCATGTATACGCAGCTGCACTTAATGAAACCAACATATATGCATAGTTCTTTTGATTTACCCAAATTATCATGTATTGAACTTTAAACAGTATATCAGGAATTCATTAGACAGTGCAGTAAAATCATAATAAAGCATCACACATAAGCAACACACATGAACACCAAGATATAAGGTGGAAACCCAATGTGGGTGAAAACCACTTGCTGCTGTCGTCTTTGTCTTCTTTTAATAATAAGAAAATTCTGTTTACAAAATTTTTATTTTTTATTTTTATTTTTCTACTAGTGCAGTCTTATACCAGTACGCATGCTTCTACCTGCAGAAGGCTACAACCTTCTCTCATTCTCCAGCTTCTACTAGAAGGGAGCTACAACCCCCTAGCTCTTGTATTAGGTGATATGTTTGCTAGTACGTAGGCGCCGACCTACAGAACGATACGACCTTCTTTCTTCCTTCAGGGACCTCGTTTCATAAATTTTCAGACTAGATCTAGCAACAAAATCATTCAATCATCAAATATATCTGCATCAACCAATCTCCTTTTGAACCAACCACAACCGAATCAATCAATCACTTTGACAACCCATCAATCTGATCATTCATAATGCTGTCACCAGCTTACAATAACCAGAACCCAAGCTAGAACCCAGAACACCGCAACAGCAAATAGAAGCAACTAAAACATATTTTATAAGGTATATGCTACTTCCATGTGTCGAACTCGTGTGTATACGCACTTTCCTCAAAGCTAACTAGCGTATATATCTGCAAATATAAATTTAGAATTCTGCAACTATTCTAGACTTTAGTTATACCCAGATCATATCATTTACAAAATAATATATGCATCAGAATTCAGATCTAGAATATACATGAGCAACAACACCTAATGATAATTCATTTTACGCCTTAAGATCCCGATCTATCATTAGATCTGATCCCTTATCATCAGCTAAGCTTCATCCTTGGTTCAGAT
The DNA here is from genome assembly GCA_000404065.3 of Pinus taeda. NCBI lineage: Eukaryota > Viridiplantae > Streptophyta > Pinopsida > Pinales > Pinaceae > Pinus > Pinus taeda. The sequence continues at coordinate 51,417 of APFE031393356.1, read as the reverse complement.
CCAACAATGCACCATAACCCAATAACTTGCATACTAGATCTCATACTCCATCAGATATTTGATACTTGCACACCCTGGCCTAATGATCTTCTCCTCCTTTTATAATTTTAGGCCTTTCTCAATACCATGGACCAAAACCACTTAAGACCAACACCTTGGACCCAATACCTGGGGTCAATACCTCAGACCAGATACCTTGGACCAATACCATGGATCAAAATACCATGGACCAAATACTTCAGACAAAAAATTTAGTTTTCCAAGGTATACGCGCTTTTCCTTCCTTGAAAGTGCATGTGTACGTATACGCGAGTTGTATACATTGAACTTGCATGTATACGCAGCTTGGTCAATGGTGAACCTGCGTATACCTCTCTTTCTTCATTCTGTAATTCTTTGTTGTTTACCTGCTATACTGTGATCTTTCTAAATTGATTCCTTGAAGCTGCCCTGCATTTCATCACATCTGTAAACACTACTGTCATGCATTCTGTCGCATCTGTATCTCTTCTGTAGATTCATCTAGTTACCATATATAAGTGAGTTGTTCTGCTACAAGTGGGTTGCCATCAAGTACAACACATACATCTTAATGCCAACAATCTCTCCCTTTGGACTTGATGGGTTCAACAACCACACCAAGTAACTCTCCTCCTTTGACATCAAGGGTAAAGGGTCATGCTCCCCTTGAGCATAAGCAATGTCTGCAAAAAGATGTTCTAAAAGAAGAACATGACTCTATACATACATCACAAATGACCTTCCTATCACCAATGACTCATACATACATCCAACCAAGTGGGGATATACCAAATGTGACTCATCCACCCAACCAAGTGGGGATATACCAATTGTTTATACATGTCAAAAACAATAAATATTACATCATTCATCCCATGCATAGTGGGGTTACAAATTAGATCTTTTCATGACCTTTACAAACAGAGAACAAATATTTTAAACAAGACCATGATAGTCATCAACAACTATCATATGATCTGCACCATCAACAACATTATCCAGACCAGCAACCTGTATATGTCCATTATTAGTTCTCAAAATATCATCAACCCTGTTCTCCCCCTGAACCTGTTCCACTTGTTCACTGTCAGATATGATCATTGCATATGTCAGTAAGAGATATCAAAGCATCATCATCAAACAGATATACAACAAGTGATCAATAAGTTTATGAGGACCAATATATTAGCAGATTGAAACCATCATCAAACAGGGCAGATAATTGATAGAACCATAGCATACCCCTTTTTCCTAAGTCTGGCCCACTACTTTTCTTCAAACCAACATATACGCGACTGTGCCAAAAAAAAATTGCGTATGTACGTGACAACGCTTCATGAAACTCGCGTGTAACCACTTTTCTCTGAAAAATAGGATTTAACAGTAGGATGATGCAGAAACTTCTCTCAGCTTTTGTTTGAGATATTCAAATGTCTCTGTGGGCAGTGGTTTAGTGAATATATCAACAACCTGTTCTTTGGAGGGAACATACTCCAATTTGACCTTTTGTTCAAGCACTTGTTCACATAGGAAATGATATTTGATGGTTATGTGCTTGGTCTTGGAGTGCATGACTGGATTCTTTGAAATACTGATGGCACTTGTATTATCACATAGAATGGAGATGGGTGGAGTACATGTGATCTGAATATCTTGCAAGGTTTGCATCATCCAAAGTAGTTGTGTGCAAAAAGATGCAGCAGCCACGTATTCTGCTTCAGCTGTAGATAATGCAATTGAACTTTGTTTCTTGTTGAACCAAGACACTAACTTGGAACCCATATAGAATGCACCGCCACTAGTGCTTTTTCTGTTATCAACACTTCCTGCCCAATCCGCATCTGTGTATGCATGAAGTGTAAGATATTTATCTCTAGGATACCATAAAACAAAGTTCTGTGTTCCTTGACGATATTTGAAAATCCTTTTGATTGCCTGAAAGTGTGATTCCTTTGGATTTGCTTGGAATCTCCCAACTATTCCCACTGCATGCATCATGTCCGGTCGGGTACCTGTTAGATAAAGTAGATTGCCAATCATGGATATGTAAGTTAGTTGATGTACTGCTGCTGATTCATCATTTGAGCTAAGACTGCATCCTGTAACCATTGGGGTACATACTGGTTTAGAATCTTCCATGCCGTACTTTTTCAGGATCTGTTTGAGATATTTGGTTTGTGAGACAAAAATACCGTCTTTATTTTGTTGAACTTGTAGACCAAGAAAATAGGTAAGCTCACCAAGCAAGGACATCTCAAATTCTTGCTGCATTACTCAAGGAAAATTTTGACTCATGGATTCTTCATTGCTACCAAAAATGATATCATCAACATAAACAACAATTATTAGCAATTTACCAATGTCAATCTTTGTATATAGATTGCTATCTACTGACCCCTTTGAAAGACCTTGTTGGTGGAGATATTTGTCAAGACAGTAATACCAGGCCCTTGGAGCTTGTTTTAGACCATAGAGAGCCTTTTTGAGTTTGCATACAAGTTTTGCATCATTTCCAAGAATGAATCCTTGTAGTTGTTCAATATAGACTTCTTCTTCTAAGTCTCCATTAAGAAAGGCAGATTTTACATCCATTTGGTAGACTTTGAATTTCTAAAAACTAGAAAGGGCAAGAAACATTCTTATGGTTTAAAGTCTAGAAACAGGTGCAAAAGTTTCTTCAAAATCTATGCCTTCCTATTGAGCATATCCTTTGCAAACGAGTTTGGCCTTGTTTCTGATAACTTCTCCATTTTCATTCAGCTTATTTTTGAATATCCATTTGGTTCCTATGATATTCTTATCATGAGGCCTAGGAACTAATTCCCAAGTATTATTCTTTTCAATTTGCTCAAGTTCTTCATTCATGGCCTTGACCCAACATTCATCTCTACATGCTTCATTTACATTTTTAGGTTCAGTGGAAGATAGTAATGCTAGATAGCTTGAGGCTTTGGCAATGGTTCTTCTTGTCTACACACTTGCCCCTTTTTCCCATAAAATTTGAGTTTCTGGATGATTTTTCTGAACATACCTGGACAGAGTCTTTTCTTCTATCGTTATCTCTTCTTCTGGTGCTTCATTGGTTTCTTCTTCAGAATCAGTGTGATTTGATGTGGGAAAATGATCCTCATCTTCTTAATTGTCATAATCTTCGATTTTTATCTGTTTTGGATTTTTGCATGCTTCATCAACCACAACATCAATACTTTCAATAATTTTCCCAAGTCTTTTATTATAACATTTATATCCTTTACTTCGGGAAGAGTAGCCATGAAGAATACCTTCATCTACTCTGGGTTCAAACTTACCAAGTTTTTCATCAGTCATTTTGATGTAACATTTGCTTCCAAACACATTGAAGTATTTTATAGTAGGAGTCTTACCATACCAAAGTTCATGTGGAGTTTGAGTGCTGTTTACCCGAACATTTGCTTGGTTGAGAATAGTGATGGCGGCGAATGCAGCTTCACCCTAGAAGGTTGCAGGAGTTCCAGACTCATCTAGCATAGCACAAGCCATTTGTTGAACAATTTTGTTCATCCTTTCTACAACTCCATTTTGCTAAGGAGTCCTTGTGCTGGAGAACTGCCTTTTTATTCCATGTTGTTCACAAAAATCAAAGAATTCATCTGAGGTAAATTCCCCTCCTCGATTAGATCTGAGGCATTTGATTTTGCGATCTGATTCATTTTCAACCAAAGCTTTGAATGCTTTGAACTTTTCAAATGCTTCATCTTTATGCTTTAGAAGACCTATCCATCACATTCTAGAAAATCATCAATGAACAATATAAAGTATTCTTCTCCACGAGGTGAATTTTTCCTTGATGGTCCACATAAATTAGTATGAATAAGTTCAAGAGGCTTACTAGCTGACCCTTCCTTTTTAATGAAGTGAGATCTGGTTTGCTTACCAAATTGACATGATTTGCATATAGTATTTTCAGGAATGTTGATATCTAGAAGATCACGAACAACCTGTATTCTGCATGCTTTTCTAATTTGAGAAAAGCTTAGATGTCCCAATCTTCTCTGCCATAGCCAGTTTTCATCGTTTTTGCTTAGATAGCATTGTTGTTGTCCTCCTTTGAGTATGTATAGGTTGTTTGGAGTTCTTGTACCTTTGATCACGGTTTCTCCTGTATCAAGCTCACGAACAACACATCCATTTGATCTAAACACTACTTCATTTCCTTGATCACACATTTGACTCATACTCAACAGGTTATGCTTTAAGCCATCGACATACATAACATTCCCAGCTTTAACTTTTTCTTTCAAGAAAACAGAGTCTTTACCTTTTATGACAACAGGAGTGTCATTTCCAAATGAGACACTCTTTTCCTTTTCTAGGGCATTATATGAGTGTAGTTTTTCTTTGTCACCTGTCATGTGTTTTGAGCATCCACTATCGATGTACCACTCGTTTTCTTGTCCTTCTACATACATGGATATACTACATCTTTCTGTTTGCGGTTCTTTCTTTCTCCATATTTTGGAATTTAATGGAGTTTGCTCCTTTTGAGATATTTGCTGAAATTTAATCCTGCATTCAGATTTTTCATGGCCAAAGTTGTTACAGATTGAGCATTCTATTTCATTTTCAAGAAGAGAAAAGTTATTATAGGAAGTTTGCTTGATCCCTGTCATATTACTTTGATTTTGTGCTTCTCTAGTCATGATGGTTTTGTAAGCAACACATCGAGCAGCTTTGTGTCCAAAATGATGACATAAGAAACATTGACCATTAAAGAAGTTCCTGCGATTATCAAATCTATTGACCTGGTTATTGTAGTTTCTATTGATATTTATCTTTGAAGCAAATTAAGTACTATTTACCTGAGGTTGATTGTGGCTTTTGTTCATCCTTGAAGTAAATTGAGCTTGATTTACCTGGTGATCTACTTTATGCCTTTGCTGACGATTGTCAAACTGTTCACTGCTCTTTGCTGCATCAAGATAGCTTTTAGTGGAGGTTGACGACTTCTGTGATTGAGATGCTTCTTCAGTATATCCAAGACCTGTCTTTATCAGAGGAGAACGCTGCACTTTGATAATTTCATTTAAGGTTTATGAT
>APFE031393356.1:17500-45029 GCA_000404065.3 Pinus taeda | reverse complement strand
AGTTTCATATTGAATTCTGAGAGTTTGCAGTTTAGCACGTTTTACCTGAGAGTCTCCTTCATAGCTTAGAATGATTTTGTCCCATATTTCTTTGGCTGATTTGAGCTGCATAACTTTGACAAACTCTGATTGTGACAGAATTCCCAATAATGTATTGACAACCTTGGCATTGGTTTCATATTGCTTTTTACTTGCCGTATCTGTAGGAATTGCTGATGGAAATGTATATCCTTCTTCCACAATTTCCCAAACATCTGTTCCAAGAGATTGAAGATAGTTTTTGGTTCTTACCTTCCAATAAACAAAGTTTCTCCCATCAAAGATTGGTGGTCTAATGGATCCCCCGCTTTCTTGATTACTCATGATGATGGATCTTCCTTCAAGTGATCAAGCTTCTTCTGAAGGACCTACTCTGATACCAATTGTTGGAGATAATACTGAGAAGGGTGGGGGGGGGGTGAATCAGTATTATCAGATCAATAATTTCATTTTCAAAACTGATTTGTATACGCTACTTCAGCTCAGTGAACTAGCGTGCATACGCAACTACACTTAACGAAACCAACATATATGCATAGATCTTTTGATTTACCCAAATTATCATGTATTGAACTTTAATTAGTATATTAGGAATTCATTAGACAATGCAGTAAAAGCAGAATAAAGCATCACACATAAGCAACACACATGAACACCAAGATATAAGGTGGAAACTTAATGTGGGTGAAAACCACCTGCTACTGTCGTCTCTGTCTTCTTTTAATAATAAGACAGTTCTGTTTACAATTTTTTTTTTTGTACTGGTGCAGTCTTATACCAGTACGCAGGCTTCTACCTAAGGAAGGCTACAACTTTCTCTCATTCTCCAGCTTCTACTGGAAGGGAGCTACAACCCCCTAACTCTTGTACTAGCCAATATGTTTGCTAGTACGTAGGCGCTGACCTATAGAAGGCTACGACCTTCTTTCTTCCTTCAAGGACCTCGTTTCATAAATTTTCAGACTGGATCCATCAACAACATCATTCAATCATCAATATATTTGCATCAACCAATTCATTTTGAACCAACCACAACCGAATCAATCAATCACTTTGACAACCCATCAATCTGATCATTCAGAATGTTGTCACCAAAATACAATAACCAGAACCCAAGCCATAACCCAGAACACTACAGTAGCAAATAGAAGCAACTAAAACATATTTTATAAGGTATATGCTACTTCCATGTGTCAAACCTACGTGTATACATGCTTTCCTCAAAGCCAACCAACGTATATATTTGCAAATATAAATTCAAAGTTCTGCAGCTATTCCAGACTTTAGTTATACCTAGATCATATCATTTACAGAATAATATAAGCGTTAGAATTCAGATCTGGAATATACATGAGCAACAACACCAAATGATAATTCATTTTATGCCTTAAGATCTCCATCTATCATTAGATATGATCCCTTATCATCAGCTAAGGTTCATCCTTGGTTCAGATCCAACAATGCACCATAACCCAATAACTTGCATACTAGATCTCATACTCCATCAGATATTCGATACTTGCACACCATGGCCTAATGATATTCTCTCCTTTTATAGTTTTAGGCCTTTCTCAATACCATGGACCAAAACCACTTAGGACCAATACCTTGGACCTAATACCTGGGGTTAATACCTCGGACCAGATACCTTGGACCAATACCATGGATCAAAATACCATGGACCAGATACTTCAGACAAAAAATTTAGTTTTCCAACGTATATACACTTTTCCTTCCGTGAAAGTGCGTGTGTATGTATATGCGTCTTGTATATAGTGAACCTACGTGTATACACAGCTTGGTCAATGGTGAACCTGTGTATACCTCTCTTTCTTCATTCTGTAATTCTTTGTTGTTTACCTGCTATACTGTGATCTTTCTGAACTGATTCCTTGATGCTGCCCTGCATTTCATCACATCTGTAAACACTACTGTCATGCATTTTGTCACATCTGATATCTCTTCTATAGATTCATCTAGTTACCATATACAAATGAGTTGTTCTGCTACAAGTGGGTTGCCATCAAGTACAACACATACATCATAATGCCAACAATTTGGTTGTCATTGATGCCAACCCAAGCAACAACTAAAAGAAGCCTCACTTTTGATGACAAAAATGACCAGGAAGATCAGGGTCTTCGAGGTTAGGATCACCTTCATTTGATGGTTCTCATCATGCCAATTTTATAGATAGGTAATATGACTTATAACTCCTCACAGTTATGGAGATATACCTCTTTAAAGATTGGAGCCCAATTTAGTGGCTAAGAAACCCAAAGGTGATGCTACAAACTATCAAAGAAAATTTAAATTAAGTAGATCTATCATGTTGAAAGTCAAAATAGGATTTTATTAAGGATTAATTGGCCCCAAAATAATCTCCTAAAGTTAAATTAAAAATATTTCCTATCTCCTAAAGTCGACCTCAAGGGAAACTTATTATTAATTCCAAAGTTAAATTCAAAAATCAAATTTGAAATTAATATTTTCCCTTTGTAATTCCAGGTTGGCATCCCTCCTAAATGCCTCCATGTCCAATATAAATAGGGAACTTTAGCCCTACAAAAGATTATCAATCTGTGCGCACAATAAAGGTTATCTCTACGACCTTCTAGAGGAATGCCATATCTAAATAAGAGCCAAGTCTGAAGCATTAGTCTTGATTTATCTTTTACAAGTTTTGGTTCTTGGTATTTGCTAAGCTACTCATTATTTTCCAAGGCCATTCAGGCTTCATCAAAATCTGGTTCAATACAAGTTTGTGGCATTTTCTAAGTTCGTGGCTGTTGAAATTGTAATTATAGTTGGTCTTCAAAATGTATAATTCATCATTGATGTATTTATTTAAGCATTTTCTTCATGCTAAAGAGTTAAAAGAATTCATTCAAGTCAAAATAAAAATAATTCATTCAAGTCAAAATAAAAAGAACTATTTTGATATCCCTGAGTATTTACATTTATGTATGCAATGTAAACATTATGATAAAAAGAAAATGGGCTAAGTTATGGGACACAAATTACAAAGGGTTGGGGTGATTAATTGTTGGAAATAATATTAATATGCAAGAAATTCAATGAGGAAAATGAAAAGCCAAACAAGAATGTTCCATGAGGAACATGGAGAGACATAAGAAAAAATAATAAAAGGAATTTGAACAACATTAGATGGTATTTTTTGCCTGAAGAATGGGCGCTGGAAAAAGAAAGAGAGAACACAAGGAACAACAACAGAGATAGAGGAATTTGAATGTCTAAGAGAGGATGAATACATGAAAGGAATGAAGTTTTTAGTTGGAAAATGAGTTGGAAGAAATCACTAGGCAAGGAATTGATTGCCTCTCGAATTCCAGGTAGCCTAGAGGGTGGAGATGGTGTTTCTAAGGAAATCCCAAAGGGCTACGGTAGATGAATTGATCTTGGAAAATTGTTGGAGGATATCTAGAAGCTTCTTAGTTGTCTTTTGATTTTTACTATGGGTTATGGAATCCATACATTGGGAGGAATCACAATGTTGTGTTTTGAAGGGTGGAGGCCACTAGTTTCTAGAATCCCTGTGTGTTTTATTTATTTTAATTCAATGGGTGGGTGGAGGTGGTTGAATCTCTAGAGTCCCTATTGCAACTGATGAATGTGTTTAATCCCTGAAGAAAAAAGATCCCTTAACCTCTGGAATCCAACTTGGGGGTGACAACTACAAGTGAGACTTGGTTGTAGTTGTCTATGGTTGGGTGGAAAATCATAGCCCCATACTTAGCTTCCCATTAGTTTTGAGATAAGTATCTCTCATGTTTTCAAAAAATTAAGAATTTAAATACACACACACACACATATGTATTTATATGTATATATGTATATATATGGCTATTTAATTTCTGGTGTGAAATGTTGTTGATTGATGGCATGGTTCATGATTTATTTAGCTTATGAATTAACGAATGTGTTGTTGTTACTGTGTAGAAAGGTGTTGCAACAACATGGCAAAATTGATTTAATCCTTGCAGTAGCTAACATGTGATATTCTTTATTCCAGTGATGATTTTGTTTAAAATACAAGACTATGCATGTTTACTGTGGAATTTCAAGCTACATGAAGATGTGAAAAGTATGAAATTCATTGTCTTATACTAACATCGTGGATGATGGGATTAATTCACTATGAAAGTGCAGAGTTGCACTAGTAAAAAGATGTTACTGGCAGTGTTAATGAACAATGTGGAAAGATTAAAAGATATTGTGTTCATTGCATGTTTAAATTACCGTGTATGTAATGGCATATTTGTTGTATGTTAATGAGTACAATTTTAATTGAGGGTAAGGGGGCTTATTGCCATCCCTTGTCACTTTTTGGCTTTGTTAACGAGGTTGATGAGAAAAGAAAATGAGTCTATGCTTTTTTAATGAGTTGCTATAACTCTTTGTATTTTGTAATTAAATGCACTACAAAATGTTGTTAAATTTATTTTATGCATAAGATATAATATTTCTCAAGTTTAGCCTTAAATTCCTTATGTATTTGTTAACCATTAAGTGCTGAAAATAATGTTTGAAAAGTTCCAGCACTATTAAAATGTTGGAAATCTTAAAAAAAATTATATTTTCTTTTAGAAGGTTGAGGAGGTTGGCCTGGTTGGTCTGACCTCCTGTAGGCCTTTTTTCCCAACATTCAGCTGGCCAACCTGACTCAATGTGTCCGCAGGTCGGGAGTTCGAGGGTCGAACCGCTTAAACCCTTTTCATTATAACACTAGGAGGTAGGAGGGTTGATCCCAACTTAGGTCAGGATGTCAGGGGTCAGGCTAGCCTCTTGTAAATTAAGCATGCTCGGGAGGAGGATGACCTTGACTTGCCTCGGGGTTTATGCTTTCCACGTAGGCTTATTGGGATGGGGTCCCCAAGGGTAGAATTGAATAAACAAGTATTTTTTTGTAAAGAATTTTGTAAAAGATGTAAAGTCTCCGTGAAACGTGGATGCGGAGCGCGCAAATAGATAGAGTCAAAGGGGCTTTAGCCCCTTGTTTTTGATCGGTTTTGAAGAGTCACCCATGATCCAGGGGCCATGGTATTTTATTAGAAAAGCTAACAATAATGGAGTCTTAGAGATATCTGGGGATAGAGATTGGTGTACGTTGAAGAGTTTGTTGTCCTGAGCAAGAGCTAAGGCAGGAAGGCTCTGCTTCCTGTGCTTAGATAGAGAAAGGGAGGCTCTTGTATCTAAGTGCACATGAGGCCTAGGTAGAGTCCGCAGCTGAGTTCGCGGACCCCTATATCTGTGTGCGTAGGGTAGAGAGTTTGTAACCTATGAGTGAAAGATCAATAAAGACAATTTTTTGAAGAATTACTGTGTATTTCCATTGCATCTGTTTATGTTATATGTTACCGATTAATGATATGTATTATAAAATAATGATTGAATGCTACGCGAATTCACTGAATATGTCTTAATAATGTATGGAATGAATGCTTAGCCACTTCCATGAAGTTACATGCCATTTCTCTTATGTTTTGTAACAAATTAAGTAGATCTACACGAACTCGGATCTATGGTTGCTTGTTGATGCACGAAAGTAGGTAAATCAACTGTTTAAGGTCTGCAAGGACTGATCATGGACCTTCACGAAGGTCTAAAGGCAGCTTTAACTTAGTTACAATAACGAGCCCTAGAAGTCTATTGATCTATGCGGAGGAAGCTCTAAGGCACTGGAAGACATCACACTAGTCTCTGGATGCAGAAACTTGGTTCTTACATCCCCCAATACTCCTTTGGGTGAGATTGTAGCCTGCACTATGTGGGTTGTTGCCAAAAGGGCCAACAATGTAGGGTTTTGTTGGTTGGCGCAACTAACTTTGAACCTGGGTCAGGACCCCCTAAGCCAACAAATGGTCCCCTTGCCAGGACTGGGATCTGCTTAAAAGAGATATGTGATGTTGCATCATTGTTATCAGACTAAGAAAGAAATTGAAAAGTGGTTAGATTAGAAGATTCACGAGTTTGCAACTCAAGGAAACAGGAATCTGTGCTTCTCAAAGGATGATTGGTTGAATTAGTATTTGTATACAAAGATACACAAAATTTTCTTTAGCACTTTTCCAATTGAATTATATGAGTGGTTCGCTAAATTGGCAGACAATAAAGGAAGGTGGAAGCTCGACGATCCTATAGTGTGGACACTAGAATTGGTGCAAATATTAGAGACATTCGACAACAAGATTGTGCAGGTTGTTGATCACTGGCTTGATCAAGTTTTGGGAGGGTTTTTTACTGAATTTTAAGTAGACACATCAGTTAGCTATAACGAATCAGAGTGGAAATTCTTCAAAGGACTGCGAGGTAATTACATTAGGTCATTGAATCCTTCGATTAAGATGCTATTGTGTGAAAAGCGGATAATTCCATTACCTTTATGTTCGGAGCTACGCGAAGTGGATTGTTTAAAAATCGTGAAGAATGAGGATCAGAGTATAGCCCATTGATTGGGTCTCCTTCAAGTGGCAATAAAGGGGCGGTGCAGACTACGTCATAAAGCACTATTCAGCTAATAACTCAGGGTATTCTTAGAGCACATCATCCATCCACTCCACCTCCACCCCCAACTCCACCACATACACCTTCACCCACACCTTGACCTCCACCACCACCATTCAACATGGAAAATGCAATGAAGATGCAAATCTTCAAGGGCATAGAAATTGAAGATCCAAAGCAGTTCTAGTTTGTTGCGAATGTTGTATGGAAAACATAGCAAATCACTGATGATAATATAAAGAAGTCGTAGTTGGTTATTGCCTTGCAGGATCATGCGCTAACCTAGTACATCAAGTATTGTGCTGACAATCCTCATGCATCGCTAGAAGAAACTCAGACAAATTTGAACAAAGAGTTTAGTAAGCCTAAATCTGAGGCTTAATTGGTAATTGAAGTTAAGGATATCCAGATGAGGGTTAAGGGGACACCTTGGGACTTTGATAAGAGGTTGAAGTGCCAGATCAGACAGGCTAACATGCAAATCTCAGAAAGCCAGCATCGTGACTAGTTTATTGCTTCGCTTTTGCCCAATTTAAGAATTGCTTTGTCACAACAGAAGATAGAAATGTAGGCAGAAGCCCTGGAGATCACAATGAGGTTACACGCATCACCTATTCAGGATACATACCTAGGGGTACAACAGATCCACTCATAGTTAGCAAGCCTACACCTAGAATTATAGAATTTGAAGAAAGAAAAGGAGACTAAGCCTAAAGTGCACACAAAGGTGTGGTGCTTGAAGTGCAACGGCCATGGGCATGATAAAGATCATTGTCCAGTATACGTGAACTATCTTATAGGGAGAGGGCCAATCCCCCTGAAGCTAGAAGCCCTAGGAGGGGCAAGAACGAGAGCTACGCTATGGTGCACCATTTATCAAGTCACTAGGAAACATGCGACAGATAAATTCCACTTGCTTCAGAATTTCGTTCAGACACCTCAGCAGTTATTCTGTAATTTCTGTAAATTTGTGGGACACGATGAGTGCCACTGTCAATGCTATGAGCTGATGATGGAGAGAACCCCTACTTACCGTATGCAAGCAGTAACTCGGCCTCCAGATCAAGGTGTAGGAGGAGCGCATGGGGGTTTTTAGGGCCAAGGGTGAGGGCGAGGAGGAGGACCTGGTAGAGGTCGTGGTTAGATTATTTGCTACACCTGTGGACATCCGGGGCACTTCGCACGATATTCTTGGAATCCTACACACCCTTCATGTCAATACTACAGATAGTTCGACCATGCCATAGAAGAATGTATGGTATTAATAGCTAAAATGAAATAAAAGAAAACGCAACCTCAACAACCTATGAAAAATTTATAAATGATGAGGGTTGAGCTCAGCGAGGAGGATCAAAGCATTAATATTGTACTAAGAAGTGTATGACGAATGGCGCAGATAAGGGTAAGCATCTTGAAGAAGACGGATGGGTCCACAAATCTCTTGAGAAAGAAGCTACCTTTGACCTTAATGGCACTAGGGAAACATTCATGGAGGCAAAGAAGAACTTCACTGAGGCCTCCACCTCAAGAAGCCAGCACAAGACACCGGGACCAAGTGCAACACAAGAGTTTGATCCTTCCGTACTCACTACATTCTTAGAAACCTGTATGAAGCTACTGCACAACAGAAAGGCCATGGAAGGATTGCAAGACTTAATAGAGAAGTGCGCCAATAAGGAAAAGAATTCTACAGAGCCACGTATAGTTAGAAAGATTGGTAAGCATGAGGCACGAACAGGACGGAGATGTGACTAACAACGTAGATATGCCATTATGAAATGGACCAGGTCATCTTGGATCTGGGGTCTGATGTGAATGTTCTACCGAAATAAACATGGGGAAGGATGGGGAGACCTGTGCTGTAGTGGTCTCCAATTCAACTCAGGATGGCGAATCAGATGAAAATTATTCCCATGGGATGATGATATGGAGTAACGGTTGATATTGAAAGTGCGAGTGCATTAGCAGACTTTGAAGTTATAGAAATTTTCGATGACAGTAATCCCTACCCCGCACTCCTAGAGATCGACTAGGCTATTGAAATGAATGGGGTCATTAATTTGAAGAAGAGGACAATGTCATTTGAAAGAAAGTCGCTAAGGGTTATAGTGCCACTGGATCTTACGAAAGGGGCACGCTATACTGAACCAGTTCGCAATTATGTAGAAAGTGACAATGAGCTGGATCAAGTCTACAAGATAACAACACGAGATCAAGATTGGATCAATCCAATGACAGATGGATGGATCGCATGGGACCAAGAGAGTTCTTGCACTTCTAACTCAGATGAAGAATTAGAGCATTGATAGAATCGCTGACATGAAGTATCTACATTGCGATGCAATATGATGACAAAGTCATTGAGCTACGTTTTGTCGGAGGTAAGAAAGTTACATTATTATGATGGTTTAACTAATGTAGACATTTTTCTAGATGAATTTGAGCGTGAAGTCCCTAAAGCATAGTGTTTTCAAGCATTGGAATTGGCGCTACGCTCACACGATGCTGGGGTACGAATAAGGACAGTTTTGTTGGATTGTGGGATTACAGGAGAATGATGAAGTTACATTTTGGGTATGCTAATACAAGACTAACTGAAAAGTATAATGGGAAGGATGATCCGTGCGATCACCTGGAAAAATGGACTAAGGTGTGGGGGACGAAACCACAACCAGAGTGCGTACATATATTTTGTCATACCTTGGATACAATCCCCATGAACTGGTACCTTGAAACAGAGCTCTGCCACACCACTGCAGAGTGGGATCTATTGAAGGAGGGATTCTTATTGACTTTCAGCTTCGAGGACGGATTTGCAAGCCTTGATGAAGCGCTTCAAGAAATTAAGGCAATTATCTTTAGAACACTGAAGGAACCTATGGAATGGACCCAACCAGATTTGAGCACCCAGCTGCTATGCATTGGAATGCTATAATGTGACCACTGGAGGACTAAGACCCGAGAAATATCAATATTCCGGAAACAGAAGGGCATCGTGAGGTAGAAGGACCCAAGAAGAGTACCTAGACATCTTCGCACCTTTAAAAGAAAGACTATTGGGACAACACTACAGTAGACAAAGTTGCTGAATTACTTCGTGAATACCAGGGTCTCTTCCCCACAAAGTTTTCAGATTTAGAGGGAATACTTGGTGATTTGGGTGTTATGAGGATCACATTGAATCCGGACACGAAGCCTGTCAAACAAAGGCCTTATCGCCTTAATCCAAAGTATAAGGAAAAGGTTCGCCAAGAGCTAGATAAAAAGTTGGAGGCAGGCATTATAGAACCTGTTGAAGAGTCTAATTGGGTGAGCTTGATGGTAGTCCAAGAGAAGAAACAAAAGGGCGAAATAAGGATCTGTGTAGATCTGTGGAAGATTAATGATGCCCATGTTCATGATTTATTTTTGACGCCGTTTACAAGTGAAGTGTTGGGTAGCGAAGGCCCCGCGTAATAGGTTTTGGGGCTCAAAGCCCGTAATTTTGGGTAAAGGTATGGTAAAGACTCTGCGAAGTGCGCGGAGTGTGAATTGTAAGAAGTCAAGTCAAAGGGTTGTTCGCCCGAAAATATGTAAAATAATAAGAAGTAAGTCGGCTTGCCCATGGTCTGTGGACCATGGGAATGTATAAATGGAGCAAGGCTCTATGGTTAGAAGTCAGTTTTTGGTATGCATTTTTGGATCTTGAATGTAATGGGTTTATGAAGAGAGAAGTCTTGAAGCATCTGTAAGTCCGAATCAAGGGTGTTGGTAGATAGATAGAGGCTCTTCAGCTCTGTGCACAGAGGCCTAGTAGAGTCTGCAACTGTGTGTGCAGACCCCTGCAGTTGAGTGCGCAGGGCAGATCTGGTTGTATTGGCGAAAAAGTTGAATAAAGATAAGGTGATTTTGAAATAATGTGTTGATTTTGAAATATTGTGGATCTGGTTAATTTCTGGTTAATGTATCTGTTTGATCTGTGCGCTTATGCTTATGTTCTGAGTTTATGCAAATCTATAACATTTCTGGGTGAGCGCATTGGTTATCTCTATTAAATGTTTGCTTAAAGACTGTAAGAAGTAGATATGATCTATAACAAACTCAGTATTAATAAGTAGTAAGGATTTGCCTTGTTCCAGATCTACACGGAAGCAGAGTGGCGCGAGGCCACAAAATGGTGCATGACCTCTCCAAACCACATCAAGACATCCCAAGGGTGTGGAAACCTGGTTCCAGCACCCTCCCCTGCTACCTCAGGTGAGACCTCAGTCCACGCTCCGCAAACTGTTGCTGAGAGGGCCAGTAGTTGCGAGATTTATTTGGCTAATAACTCTTTCGAACTTGGGTCAGACCCCAATAAGCCAACATGAAGTGCTAGAAAATGTCGGCAGGAAGGAGGCCTATTCTTTTTTTGACAGGTTTTATGGGTATCATCAAATTAAGATCACGCTAGAGGATAGAAGCAAAACAACCTTTGCAATGGAGTGGGGTTGCTTTCAGTACATTGTTATGCCTTTTGGTTTAAAGAAAGTGCCTGCAATATTTTCTCGCATAGTCATAGCAGCGTTCAAAGAATTCATCCATAAGTTTCAGGAAGTATACTTCGATGACTGGACTATGTTTGGATTTGTCAAACACCATATAGCAGTCTGTGCTTGATGTTTGATACATGTCGAAGACATCAGATTGCGCTGAGTTTGAAAAATGTATATTCTGTTTTCCTTTTTGGATCTTGTTGGGTCATGTAGTTTGTAAGCAAGGGTTGATGGTGGACCCTGCAAATATTGTTGTGATTGTGAACGTGGAGGCCCCTAGTAACGTCAAGCAGCTGCACGCGATGGTGGGACACATGGGATACTATATAAAATTCATTAAAGCTTATTCTCAAATTACTGTGCCCATGGAGAAAATTCTAAAGAAGGATGCGATGTTCTGCTGGAATGAAGAATGTCAATGCAACTTGGATGTGTTAAAGGAGAAGATGGTAACTGCGCCAATCTTGGTATTTCCCGATTGGAAAAAGGAATTTCATGTACATGTGGGTGCTTCTTGCATTACACTCGGTGCGGTACTAACACAGGCAGGTGAAGGAGAAATAGACCATCCCATAGCCTTCGTAAGTAGGAAGATATCCAAGGCTGAGAAAAATTATTCAACAATAGAGCGTGAAGGGTTTGCCATGGTCTACGCGCTGCAAAAATTCAGGTACTATCTGTTAGGAAGAAATTTCAAGATGTATACAGATCATTCTGCCTTAAAATACCTGGTCAACAAGCCTGTGTTGGGGGGGAATATTTGTACGTGGTTGCTATTATTTCAGGTATGATTTTGAATTAATTGTGAAGCAGGGGAAGTTGAATGCTGGACCTGACCATCTGTCGAGAATTGAGAACCCAGTAATTTGGAGGAAGGGTTGCCTGATGCACAACTCTTTGCAGTACGTGTATTTGATGACCATTTTGATGACATTATTTACTTCTTAACTATGGGGATGATGCCCGAAGGATATATAAATCAGAAAAAGAAAGAATTAGTGGTTCATGTAGTCGATTTTTCAGTCATTGCAGGACATTTGTACAAAATGGGGGCAGATGAATTCTTGCGAAGATATGTGCCGGATTTTGAGCATGATAGTATTTTCGCTGAAGCTCATGGGGAATTGCGGGAGGCCTTTATGTAGGCAAATCAACTACGTAGAAGATTTTGTGCATAGGACTATGGTGGCCCACATTGCACAAGGATTCCAAAGCATAATGTAAAGCGTGCGATGCATGTCAAAGGACTGGCATACCATCGCGAAGGGACGAACTTCCGCTACACCCTCAGGTCTCTTTACAAGCATTTGAGAAATGGGTGATCGACTTTATTGGGCTAATTCAACCACCTGGAAAGAAAACGGGTGCACACTACATTATCACTGCGGTGGAGTATTTAACCAGATGGGTGAAAGCACAACTAGTAAAAGATTGTATGGGGGCTACAACAACAAAATTCTTGTGTGAACATGCGTTAGCACAGTTCGGCTGCCTGAAAGTATTAATGAGTGATAGGGGAATGCACTTTTTGAATGAAACAATTAGCGTGATGACAGATGAATTCTAGATTTACCATCAGAAGAGTACACCATATCACCCACAGGCGATTGGGACAGTCGAAGCTTTTAACAAAATCTTGGAGAACGCGTTAACAAAGGTATGTAATGCGCAATGGAATGACTGGGATGTGCACGTACCTGCAGTGTTATGGGCTTATAAGACAACTTGTAAGAAGATGATAGGACAAACACTGTTCAGATTAGTCTATGGGGTTGAAGGAGTAATGCCTATGGAATACATTGTGCCTAGCCTACGCATAGCAACTTTGACAAATATGGAAAATCGCGAGGCCTTGAAGGAATGACTCGCGCATCTAATGGAGTTAGAGGAAGATCGATTTCTGGCAGGATTCCATCAACAAGTACAGAAGGAACGTGGAAAAGCATGACATGATCGCCATATCAAGCTTCGCACAGTTAAGGTAAACGATCTTGCGTTGTTATATGATAGTAAGTTCACTAAATTTCCGAGTAAATTCCAGATACATTGGCTAGGACGATATATGGTTAAGGAAATTATAGACTATGGCACGATTCATTTCATGAAGCTGAATGGAGATCCATTCCAGGGAAAAGTGAATGGAAGCAGGCTGAAGCTTTATACAGGAATCCTGTGCAATGACTAATGGCTGCGCGAGAATTGATGAGGTTGCACCAGTTGAAGCTACGTTCAGGACACTGCACCATGGAGGAGGGTGCTATGTAGCCTAGCAGGAAAATGACCGTTGGAGTTACTATTCATGATTTGATGGCCATAAAGTGGTTAAGAGGAGTGGGGAGGCAACAATTAAGGCAAAAATATTTGAAGATCTGCTACCAAAGCAACATTTATTATAAGAATTTGGGGGGAACGGTTAGATTTGAATTCAAACCCCCTATAAATTACGCATGCTGGTCCAACAGAGAACACTTTGCATTCTAAGAGTTGCTTGCACATTTTCCTGTCTGACGTGTCTGAATCGGGCATTCTCGAAAGAATTTGTGACGCGCCCCTCGTTTGTGAACTATTCTATAGTAGCCCGAGAGTGTTTCATTGAGAGGATGACTCGTACTAACCCCGACGAAGCCATCAGTTTCGAAGCAGCTGTGACTGACGCACTAGGTCTAGAAGTATTTAGTATGGAGGCTACACCTGTCGCGCCCATGACATTGAGTTTGCCTAGGCCAAAACACACTGTGACAAAAGAAAAGAAACCCACCATGAAAGAAAAGCAAACCGCCATGCAAGAAAAACATTCAGCCGCGAAAGAAAAACAGAAGAAGACGGTGTCAGTGCACATGTCACCATGGAAGCATACAGAGGCGCAACCGAAGGAGAAAAAGGATAAGCAACCAGAAAAAGTGGTGGATTTAGAAGAAGAAGAATACTAAGGTGTTGAAGAAGTTGACGCTGAGGGAATCAAGCATACCTCTATGCTGCCTAAGTACATCCCTTTACGAAAGGGAAAAACTAAAGTGACGAAGGATCTTGATTTGGAAAAATTTGGGGTATCCACTCCCCTATTGCTGGAGCAGGTCACATTTGAAGGACCTAAGCTCATGTGCATCCCGCTTTTGAAAATGGAGGATTGGGACCTCACGGATCATGAAAAAGTTCTACATCTAGCGACCCATAAGTATATGCAAAAGATATACTATGATGAAACAGGAGTTACACAATTAGAACCCATGAAGTGGGTCTGTGGCGTTGAGCAGTCAGGGCTGCTGAACATGCTTTTAGTACCGCATTATCACCGCTCACCTATCAATACGATTTGTGTGTGCCAGCTCCTTGTGTTGGTGCATGATGGGATCCTGTGGCTGGGGTAGCCTATTCCAATAATAAACACATTGATCCACAGGATAACGAAGTTACCCTACAAAGGAGTGGACCCTGCCAAGGAGTTTGGAGGGAAAAATAGGGAAAAGGAGCTTGTTGATGAGATGAAGAAGGAATATGGTCTTGTGAAAAAGTCGCGAGGATAATATATTATGTCCATTCAAGACCAGCCAGTCCAGTTCGCTACCCAAATCCTCGCAGGTAAGATCATGAGGAAGTGTGATGTGGACGAAGCTGCGGTGCTAATAGTGTCACTTGCTGCACAATGCACAAAGGGTGTGCAATATAATTGGTCCAAGTATCTTTGCTAGGATTTCCTCACGAACTACGGAGAAGCCCAAGAAGAAAGAAAGTCATTTCATTATGCTTGGATTCTGTTGTCTATGGTATTAGTTGCGTGGAGGTTGCCGGAGGACAGCCAATTTCCTCCGCACAAGAATGATTTGCTCGAGGCAATAGGTTTGCTTTGCTCTCGTCTACGAAGGATGTTGCATGTATCAAGGAAACGAAGATTTTCTATGTCCTAATGAACATGGACCTTTGGATGGTGATCAATCGTCCCCAACCTTGTTCGGACAATTAACAGCCAACGCAGAGTTGAAGGATGACTTTCACAATGTCTCAATCTGCACGCAAAGGGACCCAAAAGGAACTAGGCATGTGTTGCCTTATTTAGTGTCCGAGACAGATGTGCAGGAAGTTGTAGGGTATTGGTTAGCGAAGAGGTGCAAACCTACAACGTTGGAGGTAGGAACCAACAAAGGCGTAGAAATCTCTGATGCACAAAAGTAGAAGGACGCCTCTCAAAAAACTGCATGCAACTTGGCTGAGCAGAAGAAGAAGGAGGCTGCCAAGGCAGCTGCAGAGAAGGTTCATCTGGAAGAAGAGCATGTTGCTAAAGAGCAGGCAGAGAGAGAACGGAAGGATGCCGAGGAGAGTGAGAAGTCTGTTTCACATCATACTGACAAGCAAGAGATTTCATAGTAGGGAGGAGGCGACGGTGACGAGAAAAACACTCCTTTCATCCTAAAGAGGTGCAAGCAGGAACAAAAGGGTGGATGATGAAAGAAACACAAGTCTGATAAGCAGACACATATTGATCCCATGGTACTGACAGAGGGCAATCTTGATGAGATCGAGGACAAGATACGGGACACAATGACGAAGGTACTGCAACAATTTCAGCAGCAATACATGAAGACGCTAGGGAGCGTCCATAAGGATATGCACGAGCTACAGTTCCAGGCGAACAAGATTAAGGTGGATGTCGGGAAGGTGAGCGGGGTGCAAGCGAGCCCAACGTAGGGTAGTAGAGAGATTGAAAGGACTATGGATCTCAGAGTCTTTCCTTTACGAGAGGGGTCAATCCATGTGTAATCAGACGAGTATCGCGCTGTGCTCAACACATTGAAGGATATGGGATTGAACTTTGCCACACTGCCGCTCCAGACCCTTCATGTGTTGTATCAGTGGGTCTCAGATGAGTTGAATATCAGAGAACAATGTGTGCATACTGTCGTTAGTGAGTTTAAAGTCAACAACGAGCAACTTTTTCCAGAAGAACACAGGCGCTGAAGGAACAAGAGGAATTGCAGACACAACGCCAAAACCTAGTAACAAAAATTGAGCAGGCTTGCAAGTCAGTGCCTAAGCTTAATATTCCAGAGGATTTAGAGGGCTCAACCAAAGTGAGGAAATTGGCTGCTGTAGTGCGTGCGTCAAAGGATAAAATCGATGAGGTGACTTTCGATTTTCAAATGCAAATAGTTGAGCTGCAGTTGAAGTTACAGCTGACCACATTGCCAGAAGTTCAAGAACAAAGAGGCACCGCTATCAAAGTGTCCATGGGTCAACTAGATGTCATAGTTCAAGGTTGTGACCAATTAATCACTTAGGCAATGGGCCTATGGGATACACTGCAGAAGGATCCTACGTTACAACAGTTGAACATAAAGTTCATGGAAGCATAACAAAAATACGATGAAATTAGTATGACATTGCGGACGTTAGTGCCAGTCAAGCACTTTTCGCGGCAACGCAAAATTGATGCAGATCTAGGAATTGCAGAAAAAATAGTCCTTGCTCAGAGCCCAACTTGAGCCTTGGACAGAGGAAGCCTTCCAACTTTCACAGAACATTCATGATAAGCTGAAGGCCATGAAACAAACCCAGAGGACTACACAATTTGCAGTAGAAGGGCCAACCAATGAGAAACTAGTCTAGGAGGTACAATAAGCAACAGAGCATAGTAACACAAAGCTTCAGGCATTGACCAAGGCATTCAACGAACTCTGCCAGAAAGTGGAACAACCAACGGAGTGACTCGAGGGTGAGTCATGATCTTTGTGTTGGGGGCCTGTTGGGATGGGGTCCTCAGGGGTAGAATTGAATAAACTAGTTAGTTTTTGTAAAGAATTTGTAAAAGATGTAAAGTCTCCACGAAATGTGGATACGAAGCGTGTGGATAGATAGAGTCAAAGGGGCTTTAGCCCCTTGTTTTTGATCAGTTTTGAAGGCTCACCCATGATTCGGGGGCCATGGTATTGTATTAGAAAAGCTATAAATAATGGAGTCTTAGGGAGTCTTTGAGATAATTGGGGATAGAGATTGGTGTACGTTGAAGAGTTTGTTGTCCTGAGGAAGAGCTAAGGCAGGAAGTATTTGCTTCCTGCACTTAGACAGAGAAAGGGAGGCTCCTGTAGTTGAGTGCGTAGGAAGCCTAGATAGAGTCCGCAGCTGAGTGCGTGGACCCTTGCAGCTGTGTGCGCAAGGTAGAGAGTCTGTAACCTGTGAGTGAAAGATCAATAAAGACATCTTTTTGAAGAATTATTATGTATTTCCATTGCATATGTTTTTGAAAATTGGCAACAAGAAATTGCTAAAAATAGAAATGCTAAAAATAACACTGCTAAAAATAGCAGTTTGGGCATCAATGCTGGATTGGGCAACAGGGAATGAAAAATGGAAGTGCTAAAAATAGAAGTTCTAGTTTTAGCATTTCAGGATGGATTCCTATTTTAGTCAGTCCCTAGACTAAAAATAGGAAGTAAAATTCAAATTTTATATTAACAACAGTTTGTAAATTAATTAATTAATTCATCTTGATTTAATTAGTTAAGGAAAAACAGAGTTGAAGTCTATGTGAGGACATGCAACCGTTTATCTATTAATTGATGAATTTATCCATTAGTTAAAGAGACAAGGATGAGTTGTAATTAGTTGGCTCAGTTAACCGAGTCAAGTCCAGTTAGATTAATTTAAAAAGTTGTTAAATTAATGAGATTTAGTTTGTTAATGCTTGCATGCATGTAACAACTGGTATTTTCAGATAACTGAATATTATAGCTTAAATAACTCATGCATGTCAGTTCAAATAGAGACCCAGTTGAGATCAGAGAAGGGACAGTGTATTATCAGTTGGATGAATATTTTTCCTATAAAGGAAGCTCATCCATGATGAGGATTTATCTCCTTCAAATTTGTGCAGTTAGATAAGAGGTTTGTGACTGTGTGAAGAGGCCAATTCACATAGGTGGCAGCACTGGGCCTTGAGGAAACTGTACAAGGAAATAGGAGGCTTGGAGGGCAGAGGAGAAGGTTTGCGAGAAGCCTTTGGCTGTCTATGAGCAACAGAGGGATTGTACTGAGAGCTGGATAGCTTCCGAGCTAAGGCTTTGTGTAATCCAGACTATATTTCCACTTGTATGATAAAACAGAGATGGGGTTTTAGGCAGGTGCTTTCCCCGGGTAAATTCTTCTGTGTTATGTCTGATTGATTCCTTCTTATCAGTTATATGTGTTCTTGTTGATGTTTCTCATGGTTGATTAAGCTTCTGCTAAATTGTTTGTGGAGGTTGATCTCCAGGTGGGAAATTTCTACATGGTATGAGAGCTTGCTGATTTGTAGAAAAGGTTCTACATGGTATCAAAGCTAACTGATTTGTAGGAAAAATTCTATAAAATTCTACATGGTATCGGAGTAAAGGTGATCAAAGGAGATAACAATATACTGAGAGGAGATTTCAAAATTTTGAGTTTTGGGCCGAGAGATTGTAGAGAAGATCTAAAAATTTCTATACAAAATCCTTAGAAATAAATAGCAGATTTGAATTCCTTGCGGAAGAATACCCAAAATCAAAAAAAAAATCGGCTGAATCGGTGTTCGGATGAGGGAGATATCACTGATTTAAAATCAGCTCTTTTTCTAGAAAATTTCGTGACGGCGGGAAAGTGGAAATGGATTGGTGTGCTAGCCAAGAACCTGTATGTACTTGAGGTACAAGATGCATGCAAAGCCTTGAGGAGCAAGGCAAAGGATAGAGACTTGATGGTTGAGAGGGAGAGTATATTACCTCTCAACATGCAGCACCAGAAGAAGTCTTAGACAACTATGGAGGAGCCACGATTGGTGCAGCAGCTTCAGGAGGTTATGGAGCAGCCACAACAGGGGAAGCTGAGAGGAGATCGAGTAGAGACATCTGCTAATGTAGAGATATCCAGTAGGGGGAAACTCTGAGCCAGGTGGGCAGAGGGATCACATGCAGCCATACCTCCAGGTAGGAGGTGGGGTGATGTGGAGTGATCATCCTAAGGAGGAGGGGCAGGATCCTTGAGGTATCCAACCTCTTTGATTCGACTTTGGTACAAGATCCCCAATGTGGAGTAGCAGGAACTGAATGATTTGGTAGAGACAGATGTGGATGGAGTAGTAGAGAGAGCTACAGTGCAGGGAATCCCAGGACAACACAGAGCATGCAGGCTGCAGCAATGCGAGAGGCACAAGTGTGTTGCATTGTGTAGGGTAGCACAGAGAAGGGTGCAACGGTGTGAGATGCATGGAGATGTTGCAGTAGCACAGAGGTCAGAGAGGGAGCACTTGTCAATAGCAGGTAGAGCTTCAACATCAGAGTATGTTTCTAGCCCAACAGAGTGGTCAGTTGGGAGTTTCTTTTGTTCTGAGAGTTGCTGGAGCAACCACACTTGCTAGATGTGTTGCATGCAGAAAATTCCAAAGGTACAGGATCGGGTTCAAGAGGAAGCCTTTCTTGTTGAGAGGGAGTGTTGAAAATTGGCAACAAGAAATTGATAAAAATAGAAGTGCTAAAAATAGCACTGCTAAAAATAGCAGTTTGGGCATCAATGCTGGTTTGGGCAACAAGGAATGAAAAATGGAAGTGCTAAAAATAGAAGTTCTATTTTTAGCAGTTCAGGATGGATTCCTATTTTAGTCAGTCCCTGGACTAAAAATAGGAAGTAAAATTTGAATTTGATATTAACGACAGTTTGTAAATTAATTAATTAATTCATCTTAAGTTAATTAGTTAAGGAAAAACAAAGTTGAAGTCTATGTGAGGACATGCAACAGTTTATCTATTAATTGATGAATTTATCCATCAATTAAAGAGATAAGGATGAGTTGTAATTAGTTGGCTTAGTTAACTGAGTCAAGTCCAGCTAGATTAATTTAACAAGTTGTTAAATTAATGAGATTCAGTTTGTTAATGCTGGCATGCATGTAACATCTGGTATTTTTAGATAACTGAATATTATAGCTTAAATAACTCACGCATGTCAGTTCAGACAGAGACCCAGTTGAGATCAGAGAAGGGACAATGTACTATCAGTTGGATGAATATTTTTCCTATAAAGAAAGCTCATCCATGATGAGGATTTATCTCCTTCAAGTTTGCGCAGTGAGATCAGAGGTTAGTGAGTGTGGGAAGAGGCTAATTCACACAGGTGGCAGCACTGGACCCTAGGGAAACTGCACAAGGAAATAGGAGGCTTGGAGGGCAGAGGAGAAGGTTTGTGAGAAGCCTTTGACTGTCTATGAGCAGCAGAGGGATTGTACTGAGAGCTAGATAGCTTTCGAGCTAAGGCTTTGTGTAATCCAGACTATATTTCCACTTGTATGATAATACAAAGATGGGGTTTTAGGCAGGTGCTTTCCCTGGGTAAATTCTTCTGTGTTATGTGTGATTGATTCCTTCTTATCAGTTATATGTGTTCTTATTGATGTTGCTCATGGTTGATTAAGCTTTCGTTAAATTGTTTGTGGAAGTAGATCAAGTGTTTTGCTTTAGTACATTGCATTACGAGGTTGATTTACAGGTGGGAAATTTCTACATGGTATCAGAGCTAGCTGATTTGTAGAAAAAGTTCTACATGGTATCAAAGCTAGCTAATTTGTAGGTAAAATTCTACAAAATTCTACATATGTTTATGTTATATGTTTCCAATTAATCATTTTATGAAATGATGATTGAATGCTACACAAATTCACTGAATCTATCTTAATAATGTATGGAATGAATGCTTAGCCACTTCTACGAAGTTATAGGCTATTTCTCTTATGTTTTCTAATGAATTAAGTAGATATATGCGTACTCCAATCTAGGGTTTCTTGTTCATGCGAGAAAGTAGGTAAATTGAATGTTTAATGTCCGCAAGGACTGATCATGGACCTTCGTGAAGGTCTGAAGGCAGCTTTAACTTAGTTACATTAATGAGCCCTAAAAGTCTATCTATCTGCGTGAAGGCAGCTCTAAGGCATTGGAAGACATCACACTAGTCTCTAGATGCAAAAACTTTGTCCTTGCATCCCCCAATACTGCTTTGGGTGAGACTGTAGTCTACGCTACACAGATTGTTGCCGAAAGGGCCAGCAATGTAGGGTTTTGTTGGTTGGCGCAACTAAATCCGAACCTAGGTCAGGACCCCCTAAGCTAAAAAGGCTATCGTATGGGTATGTCAGGTGTCATGAATTCTACCACGTTGGCACGTCAAGTGCGCTAGATGCCATGTGGGGTCCATATTGGCGTGGCGAGGTGTAATTGGCCAATCTTTAAAGGGCCCCAACTTTTGATCTGTAAACTAGATTGAGGTGAAATTTATATCATTGGAATCAACTCAAAGAGATGATCACAATGATGTTGTTTATTTAAAATTACGGACAAGTAAAAAATGGTCGAATTTTCTAGCTCCGGTTCCCATAACTATAGTTTGGGAGATGGGTCAGTAGAGTAACCACCTCCTTCTGACTCTGGTTGGGTTTGGTGTTAGGAGGGGGTGTATTTATAGGTGGTATCTGAGCATCCATTTTCAACACTTGGACTAGATGAGCTCTTCCATGAGAAAAAACACCATGTTAGTTGTTGTGTGAATGGTTGAACATATGCATGCATAATTGATATATGTTTTCACTATTATTGATGAGTTAACAATTTATGTTGACAAAAATATGTTGTTGGAAATGCATGCACGATTGTTTGTTACAATTGTCCTTATAATGACAACTCTGCAAAATCGAGTTCATGGGATGATTTATTGTTATTGTTATTTATATTATCATATATCTCGCAATTTCATGTGAATGAAAACACATCATAAGCAACAAAAGATAAGAATGAAAAATACATGAGGCTAGGAATGGTAGAATACAACTTTGATCAGTCAAAACATGGGTATGAAGAAGTAAGGATGAATGAAGAAGAAAGATCAATTGGCCAAGGGGGAGGGGTAAAATCTCCTAATTGGATGGAAACCTTGAGAAGCCTGATGGTTGAGATATGAAGTTGCAAAATAGATAGTCAAATTCTGATCAAGACTCAAGAAATGTAGGTGTAGGTGAATGCAGTCATACTACAAAGCTTCTTAGAGTTGCAGAGACAAAGGAAACACGAGTTGGAAACTAATCACAGAGGAAAGAAATACTCTTTGGGACCATAAGAGAAAACAAATGGGGAAGATAGTGGCAGGTCCAGGAAGATGCATAAAGGTGAAAGTGAGGACATTGTGAGAGGAGATGCACCATTGAGCACACTAGAAAGAAAAACCAACACTCATATGCATCACTTTGGTAGACATTCTAGCTCTGCTACCAGGAGATATCATCATCGTTCTCATCATTACCATCATCAGAGAAGAAGAAGAGAAACACACTATATGTTTGAATAATTTAAGAAGGCCAAATCACCTAGATTTGATAGAGAGATGAAGAAATTTGAATATGCAGAAGCATGATCGTTTTGCATGAAGAAATTCTTTAGAATCCATGATTATTTTGAAAACACGAAAGCTAAGGTGGTCACTATAGTTTGAAAGGAAAAGTAGATATATGGTGGGAGCATTTGAAGAATGTGAAATCAATAACTGAATATAGGTTGACGCGGAGTGAGTTTGAGAAATTATTCAGAGAAAAATACTTATCATAAGCTATTATGACAACAAGGCAAAGGATATTTATGAGCGAAAAATGGGACATTTGACAGATAAAGAATACATTACTAGATTTATGGAATTGTTGAGATATGTGCCATATATCAAGGAACAAAAGGAAAAAGTCTAGTGATTCATTAGTGGGCTTCCCATGTCATTTAAAGACCACATAAAGTTTTATGAACCACAAAATCTAGATGACGCCATAGAGAAATTCAAGTATTGTTATGAGTAAGCAAAGGACAAGCTTGAATTTGAAGGTGATTGGAAAGCACAAAATAACAGGAAGGATAAGAAGAAATGGCCCAAGAAAACTATGGACAAGAAGGAAGGAATGCATTCAACAAATTAAAATTGATTCAATAGAAATCTAGTTTAGATGTCAAAGGTAGTATGTATCAGTAAGATGGAGAACCACACAAACATGAAAATAAAGAGAAACTAAAATGCTATAATTGTGGGGAAAATCACCATAAGAGGGATTGCTCACAACATAAAAATGTAAGTCCAAAAATTTACAGTGCTAGGAAGCTCAGACTGTGGGGTATGTGGCACAAATTAGCCCAGAATCTATGTAGTTCTGGATAACCATAAGGTAAACCACCAGGAATCCATCATTGAGATGGAAGTTAAGTTGTTTAATCAGATCATTTCTATTTTAATCGATCCCGGTTCCAAATACAATTATATTAATCTGGAGCTATTAGAGAAGTGCAAGATAGACAAAGAAATTACATGCATAACCTTGGTTAGTTCAATTGGAAACAAGAAAAAAAAGAAGAATCCTTTATTGGGTGAAATCGTTTGAATTTGAGTTCAACGACATGCCAACAAAATCACATTTAAATTTGCTACCATTGGGTGTGTATAACATGCTATTGGGAATTGATTAGTTGTAAATGCACAATACTAAAGTTGACTACTATGAAAATAAAATTGAATGCCTAGATGATGCTAGAGAAAGAAAAATCATGCAGGGTAAGTAGAAGCCAACTTCAGTAATATTAATTACAACCATGCAAGCTAAGCCTAGTTGTCGAAAACGCTATAAATTATTTGTTGTGCAAATTTTCAGTGATGGAAAATCTAATGATAATGCCAGGCAAGAGGAGATTGAAGTGTTGAATAAATGTCTTGTGTTGCTATATTCAAAGATTTGTTTCCACCTGATATTTCAGGGTTACCTCCTGGTAGAGGAGTTTATTTCTCTATCAAATTAGTGCTTGGAGCAACACTAAAGTCCAAGGCACCATACCAGATGAGTACACATGAACTGGTTGAATTAAGGATACAATTAAAAGATATTCTTGATAAAGGTTACATACAAACGAGTGTGTCAATGTGGGAAGCTCCGGTACTATTTGTGAAGAAAAAAGATGGGACACTCAGAGTTTGCATTAATTACGGGCATCAAAATAAAGTGACATTCAAGAACTAATATCCATTTCCATGGATTGATGACTTATTTGATCAACTGAGAAGATTAATGGCCTTATATAAGGTAGATTTGTGATCAAGGTATCATCAAGTAAAGAAGAAGACATCCATAAAACTGCTTTCTGGACAAGATATGGGCACTATGAATTTGTATTGGTACCCTTTGGGCTTACTAATGCCCTTGCCACTTTCATGTGTTTAATGAACAATCTACTGAATCCTTGTTAGGACAAGTTTGTGATCGTTTTTGTTGATGACATATTAGTGTATTCAAAGACTAAAGAAGAACATGAGAAGCACCTAGCTATGGTGCTATAGTTGCCGAGGGAGCACAAGATTTATGCAAAGCTCAACAAGTGTGATTTCTTCTAGACACATATATACTATTTGGGGTACATTGTCTCCAAGGAAGGTATATCAGTTGATCCATAAAAGGTTAAATCCATTATGGAATGGCCAACACCGAAAAAATTGAATGAGATTAGATCATTCATGGGATTTGCAGGTTACTACATAAGGTTCATCAAAAACTTCTCTAAGATAGGCCATCCTATCACATCCTTGTAGAGGAAGGGAAAGAAGTTTGGATGGACAACTGAATGTGCAACAAGCTTTGAGCAGTTGAAGCAGTTTCTTGTTAATGCACCTGTGTTGAGTATTGCAGATCCAGACAAAGCTTTTGTGGTTTGTACATATGTCTGCAAGGAAGGGATTGGTGGATTCTTGATGCAGGAAGGATAGGTAGTTTGCTATGAATCATGAAAATTAAATGAGCATGAGACAAAATATGTGAACCATGATTTGGATATGGCAGCCATTATTCATGCATTGAAGATGTGGAGACATTACGTCCTAGGCAGGAGGTTCACGCTCATGACAGATCATGGTTGACTCAAATATTTGTTTGATCAATATAATTTGAATGCAAGACAAGCTATATGGTTATCTATACTTAGTGAATTCGACTTTAATATCAAGTACATTAAAGGCAAGGAGAACAAAGTTATTGATGCACTTAGTAGAAGAATTCAATCTAATCACATATCAACCATAAGTTCTCATGGAATAGATCTAGTAGAACATATCAAGCATGTGGGACAACATGATGAGAAATATCATCAAGTGAAGGAAAAGTTGTAACAAGATGGTGAGAATGAGGAATATGATCTCACGGATGAGAGTCTAATTATATTCAAGAAAATAATCTATGTACAAGATAATGATGAATTGAGGAGGCTTATAATGAAAGAGTTTCATGAAAAACCATATTCTTGCAATCTGGGATACCAAAAGACTCTCACAACCATCAAGAAGTTTTATTATTGACCTAATTCAAAAAAGGAGGTGGCTAGTTTTTTTGCAAAATGCTTAGAATGTTAGTAGGTAAAGGTTGAGTGTAAACATCTAATACGTTTATTGCAACCCATTCTGATTCCAGAATGGAAGTGGGAAGTGACATCCATGGAGTTCATCACTGGTTTGCCAAGAACCTCAAAACAACAAGATGCAATTATGGTTGTGATTGACAAGTTGAGAAAGGTGGCTCACTTTGTAGTAGTTAAATCCACCAACTCAGAAAGTGAAGTGGCTCAAATATTCATTGAGGAGATTTTGAGGTTGCATGGAGTTCTTAGGAAAATTATTTTAGACAGAGATGCCAAGTTCACTTCCAAGTTTTGGAAGGAAATTTTTGTAGGATTGGGGACATAATTGGCTTTTAGTACATCTTATCATCCACATACAAATGGGTAAACAAAGAGGACAAATAGAACCTTGGAAGACATGTTGAGGATGTAGGCGATGCGCCAACAAAAGAAGTGGGAAGAGTATCTTACACTTGTAGAGTTTACATACAACAATGGGTGCCATAAATCTTTAAAGATGATTCCATTTGAGGTATTTCCAATAAGTAGTTGTAATACTTCTATTAGCTTCTAGTGAAAAGGGTCCTTATTGGGCCTGATATGCTAAAGGAGATGGAGCAGAAAATGCAGATCATTAAGCATAATTTAAGGGTGGCACAAGACAAGCATAAGAGCTATGCAGATCAACATAGGATGCAAAAATAATTTCAAGTTGGGGAACATGTCTTCCCAAGGATTAAACCCAAGAAAATTTCCTTGAGGATTGGGTCATGTGCCAAGTTGGCATCACAATTTTGTGTACCTTTTGAGATACTTGAGAGGATAGGGCCATTATCTTATAGGTTGGACTTACCTTCGGCAATTAAAATCCACGATGTTTTCCATGTTTCTTTGCTTAAAATATATGTACAAGATTCTAATCATGTAATTGATGTGTCTGTGCTATAGGTGGAACTAGAGGGAGAATTCTAGGTAGAGCCATTATGAATTCTAGAGTAGAGGACCCTCATGCTCTGGAATCAAGAAAATAAGAAAATTGAAGTACAATGGAGGCACATTGGGCATAAGGAAGCCACTTGGTAAATGGATGATTCAATGAGGGCAACATGTCTTTTTTGTTTGATGACTGAAGGAAATATGAATAAACTATAAATATGATGTTGTTGATGGTGTTAGACCTGCCAACGTTCAAGGGATCTCCCTGATATGAAGTCCCAATTACACCTCACACCGTTTGGTGTAGGAGTTCAATCCATAATATGTCCTAGTTGGTGATACAATGGGTTTTAATGATGCGTCTTGGCTGCAATAACACATAAAGTGGTGTATGGAGACTTTGGTGGGAACAAGTGTGTGACTCTATAGAAAGTCAAGTGTAATGCATGAAGGTTATAACACATGAAGGGAAAATGAGTGATTCCCTTAGAAGCCTGTAATAGTACACAACTTTAAAGGAACACATGAGCATAAAGACATTACAAGCTAATCTGCAAAGTAGCTCAGGAGTTAACAATGATGGAATTAAAAAACAACACGCATTCAACAAGATTCATACCAGTGCAAATGAAATAGTTCATAAGCATAAGAGTAAGTTAAATAACATACATGAATAGTCTTACTATATTCACAACATATGCATGAAAACGGGTCGGCTTTGAGCTTTTATTAAGCGAAAGTTCCAATCATACATACACCATTGATTGACCACTAGCCACAATAGTGGAACATGAAGTCAACACCTGCTCCTCCAAAGAAAGATACTACCGTCAATGCTACGAAGAAGCCAAGGCTCTCACAAAATCCTAAGCTCTTGATCCTAAGCCTAAGCCTAAGCCTAACCAAAATCTTGGCTCCTCAAAATCCCTTTACATGAGTTATGAGGGTCTATTTATAACAAAAGGGGTGACTATTCAGTTTCCCTTGTGACTCTTGGAATTCCCTCATGACTCTTCAACTTCTTTACAGAATGATTCTTTACATCATGACTCTTCATATTCTAATATTGAAACTTGGAATTCCACTTAAAAATTAATTACAAAAGAATATTATAATACA